>JARHVA010001112.1:715000-987500 GCA_037957365.1 Torreya grandis
TCACATGGTCATTTTGGGTCTTTTGATATTTTTTATGTCTTATTTTCCTTATTTTTTACACCCATATTGGTCTTGAGTCACCTCTTCCTAGTCATAAGGGCCCCTATCCTATCTTTCCTAGTCTTAACTCTAATTTTAAGCCTTAGGACACTAGTTCCATTATTAGGATAGTAGTGCCATGTGGCACTATTGTCCAATTATAAATCTAGTGTCTAATTATGGATCTAGTGTAAATTATCATTTTTTCTCATGTTTTGGGTCCTAACCCTACCTTCATCCTTCTCTTATGTTTTTATCCCTTTTTTATGAATTCTTAGCCAATGAACAAAGTCTTACATATAAATCAAGTTTCCTTATATATAAAGAGCCTATAAAACCATTCAATAATACATCTCAATACTCTACATACTACTCAACTATTACATTTAGAAATTGCATGCTTGATCAGAGAAGGAACTAAGTAAAAGTCATTATAGTATATCATGCATGTTGATTATGAACATTACCTAAGGGATAAATACATGTGATCTAAGACCCATGACTTCGGGGTTAATGTAGGTAGTATCTAGGACAATAAGGGTTTTACTCCACATGATCGTAATATCACACAACCTATTTTTCCCATTTTATCCAGTTGTTGTTTCATGTGTAAAGGTATTCAATGGGCTTTCAAAAGATATTAAATGAAAATAGTGACACATGAAAGCTTTTATAAGACATAGAACCACCTACATATCCCCCAAAACCTCCTTAAAACAACCCTAAAAGTTTTAGAAGATAGCTCTTCTAAGAGTGAAACTAATGCCATAATTTGACATTAGTGCCACATGGTGTTATTATCCACATAAGGGCTCTAATGTCCAAAGCCTGATCTTAGCTATAGTCACATAATGAAAAGTGTTTGACTATTTTTCAAGCCTATTTCAACTTCCTTAGTCACATAAATAACTATTTTTCTCCAAATAATTACTCTTTCTTTACATCTTTGCTATTTTAGGAAAGGCTTGTAAAATCAATTATTTCTTATTTTCATTCCAAATTACTATACTCAGCCCTTTAACAATATAGGATTTACTTACCCTAAGTCATAAATAATTAAAACATAACTATATAAAATAAATGTCCAAATTTAACATAAGAATCAAAAATTACTAATCATTAGCTTCACTTCTCTTACTAATACTAATATTGTTTTTGAAGAGTGGAATATGATGTGACATACTTTTCCCTTAAAATAGGTCATCATATTGATGAATTTTATTTCAAACAAAAGCTTTAAAATTAAATAATATTGTTCAATAGAAAATTAATCAAATAGATGAAGTAATAGCCTATAGAATTCCTCATAATCCTCCCACGTGGTACTATCTTCAAAACATTGATCCCAATGGACATTTCATTATGATACTTCCTTATTACACAAGCTAAGCTTGTGAGTATCAATTATTTTGATTGGTTCTATTTTGACCACCCTTGGATCTAGGACCAGTAATGAATACTAGTCTAAAATATGTGAAATATCAACTATATACTTATTAATATAAGATATATTATAAACATTATGTATTTATCCTAAATATGGTGGAAAATCAAGTCTATATTCTATAGAATTTATCACTTCTATAACCTTGAAGGTCCCACATATCTTGATGAAAATTTTACTTATTTCCCAAACTAAATAGAACTTTTTTGGTGTTTAACCATGTTTTATCAAATTTGGGATTTATGTGAAAACCCCAGATGATAACACTACTATGCAAAATCAAGAGAATAATATAAAAATGATATAATTAAATGATTTGGAACCAATTTATTTTATAAACTTACTGATAATAGTAGTGTAATGAGAAAATAAATATTTAGCTAGAAATTGTGCCTCTAAGAGGAATCATGGTTTGAAACTAGCTATGTAGAGTGGTTTGGTGACTGGAATCAAGAATCTAGAATTAAATCTAGTCCTATATAATAACATTACGAATAGGACACTATATTTTAGTGATATTATCCTATAAAGGGCACTCATTTCTAGTTACAATGTATAAATTAGGGTTTATATGTTCTTTATGCCTTCATCTATAGAACCTGTGTCTAGTGTATGAGCTTGTGATCACATGTAGAGACCAATATGTGACTGATTTTCTATCAAAACCCCTATTTCCTTGGCATGTTAATACAAACACAAATCAATGGTAAAAAAGGGTTAATAGATACATTTATTTGAGACCTCAACACACCATGTGTTGAGCACTACCTACATACCATTGCCCTGAAGAAGGATCAAATTCTATGTAGTTCTCCCATGCGATAGTGGTGCGTGAATAATTTGTGTAATTATCTAGATGATGTTGTAAATATAATGTCATTATATGCTTTAACCATGACTTGTAACCTTTAACATGCACTCATACTTGAGATTTGGGCTAATAGGGATGCATGAAATTATAATTGGGAAAAATAGGTACTCTACTCTCAATGTGCAACTATGATTTTATGCTTTTTAGTGTGGAAGCATCATCTTGTGCCAAATGGTTTTAAAAGTGATTATATATTCATATCATTAAAAATAATTTGAATATGGATTATTGGGGACATGGTATAACCTTCCAATAGCTTTGAATTTGGTAAATTAGCCATTATTTGGTAGGAAGATAGGAGAGGGGGGAAGGACACAAGAGTGATGCACTCCTTCCCCCTAGGTATCTCTTGTCTAATGGGTGTTTTTATCATGTCAAGTGTTATTCATGACCTAAAAGGTATATAAGGTTGACCAGGATAGGGATATGTTCATTAAAGGGTCATATATCAAATTAGAAGAGTGTGTAAGGTGGTTGAAAATGATCAAAAGGCACCCTAAGATAGGTCTAGATCTAAGTGTGTAAAAGACTGGTCCCAAATTCACATTTTTATCTTAAATTTTAATTTTATGTGTCTAAATTTTCCCACATTTTATTCTATTGATGTATCAAATTGAAATTACTTGAGTAAAATGAAAAAGAGTGCATACCTAAACATACCTATGGGAAGGAGTACTAGATGTGTTGATGTACTTAATGTGCTCCCTATTTTAATAGGGAATGAGGGGAAAGTAATGAATTCAATTTTAAGTCCTATAGGACTTAGGGATTGAGTGTTTTATACAATTATTATTGTAAATATCATAATAGTAGAGATATGTTTGCCACTTGTAAATCTATAAGTAGACTCTGATATAGGGACAACAACTTATATGCAATGACACTGTTTCTATCTAATCTTTGTGAAATTATTCTAATCTTTGGCAATTATTTCCCAAAATACAAAAAAACAATGAATATTCATAGAATGAGATTAGTTAAAGTGAGTCATGGGTGGATCCAAAGTTAGGTGGGGTAAGGCAAAAGATAAGGTTTGTTGTAGATGATCAAAGATGCCAATTTTGCTTACTTTTATGACAACAACACATGAAACTAACATTTACGAACTCTAACATATTATTCAAAGATAAATAAACACAAATAAATATTCTAAGGAAAATAAAAATAGACACACACACACACACACACAAAAACATATGTTGCATAAAATAACTCATTCACAGTAAATTGCATTAGCACATTTAGTTGAAAATAAGGTGAAAATAGAGCATATATACTAATATATTTATCAGTCTAGTGTAAATGTAAACTAAAAAATGCATATATTGAACTTTATTTCCAAATTAGTTAATGAGAAAGAAACCATTAGTCATATAGAAGTGTGAGAAGTATAAATCATAGAATTACACAATGAAGCAAACAAATAATCTATTGAATTCTTAACTCTTTGCATTAATTATTATAAAAACTATTTTTTGATTATAATGAAGGGGAATACCCCTATATATAGACTTAAAAATTGCCTATACAAGTTCAAGTGGCCCCATAAAAGACACACATATACTTCTAAGTGGCCAAAATGCTATATATACAAAGGGAGTATTCTAAGTTTAAATTTAAAAAAACCAAAGTTGAATATTCTAGAGATACAGTTACATCCTTGACCTAATCCAACTACCTTTTTAGTATCCTTCTCTTGTTCATTATAATGGTTTGTGTAGGGATGATATCCTCAAGTGACAACAGTTTGAGGTTTGGGAAGTTATTACTCCTTGAAACTCTAGATAGGTTTGCCAACTTGGCATCATAGACTGTAAGCTTTTGGTCAAATTTATTGACCACATTGAATTATAGGGTCCCTATTTTGTTTTAAATTATATGAATCTAAAAAATTTATAATAAAAATTAAAGACACTAATAACTACATTTATTACTTGAATAGTAGTGTTTTTTGGTACTATAGTTAATTCATTCTCTTTTAACCTTTTCAATTCTTGTTGCATCCCATTCATCAATGTTATTATGGATTCTACATGGGCTTAAACTATGAACACAGGGTCCTCTACATATTCCTCCACCTCTCTATGGCTGAACTTTCTCTTCCTTACCAAAAAGAAGAGGGAATCTTCACTCTCATGGGCCATAACTAAGATGGATTGTGGATGCTCAACTTGCCTTCTCACCTCATCCCAATTTGAGGTGCAGAGAAGACCACTTAAGGCTTATCTTTCCTTGATGCTTGTATGATATCTCTAACCTAATTTGGGACAATAATAGGTGATGGTTTTATTGGAGGTGGTTGTAATAGAGGTTCTTGAGTTTAGGAAGATGTTAAAGTTGTAACAGGGATGTACAAGTTCCTTGGGTCTAATTTCCCAAGTGTGTCAGATAGAGACCTTGTAGGGCCCATGTTAAAAACAAATGAAGGTAACTTAGGAGGCACACTCACTTTTGTAGTTGTAGTGATATTGAGTGGATTTTTAAAGGTGAATATATTGAAATGGACCTCAATGGCCTTGTAAATGGAGGGGTACCAACAATAATAAAGGCACTTGGTATGGATTCCTAGGAAGAAGCAATATTTGTAGTGGCATGAGAAATAAAATGGGGTAGGTGAATCCAAAGAAAGTAATAGCTTGGCTCATGATAGTATTGAATGACGATTGGGAAGTGGTAGTTATATTAGATGATGGCATTGAAGTCAATGGGGAAGCAATCGTAGGGGGAGTGAATATAGAAGCAAAAATAAAAGTAGATGTAGATGACATTATGAAGGAAGGCAATGGGAGAGTACTAATAGTGGGAGCCTAAGGTGTGCTTATGGGTTCTATTATCACTTGAGGAGTTTTTAGAGGTGTTATTGTTCCCCTCATGGTAATCTTGGGATCCTTCTTCCTCTTATAGACATTTTTATTGCTCTTGCCAACTAATGCTTGTAATTCTTCCATGGAGAGTTCAATGCCTTATTTTAACTCCTCAAGTTAAATGGAAGTGGGAATAAGATGATCCAAGATTTGGAGGGAAGCTCTCATTATAAGTATAAAGATAAATGTGGGCCCTTAGAAGGGGCCAAGTTGGCTGTTAAATCCTCCTTGCTCAAAACTTGGAGGTAGGCTCTGACCGCTTGAAGTGATAAGCAGCAGAGGTCTACATGGCATTTTCCTAACAAGAGGAACATTGTCTTCTTCTTCCTCTTCTTGTCTTTCCTCATAATCTGCATTAAACATGCTTCTATGGGTTGGTGTTGGCTAAGACATAATAATATATTCCTTCTTCTTTTCTCTATCTAGTCTCATCTCTACCTTAATGTTCTTCCTTGCATCATTCTTGAGGACCACCTCATCATTCATAACATCCATATATATCAACTCATGGACCTCTTTTTGATGTTTATACTCCATTTCTATGTCCTTATTAAACTTGAAAAGATGTTTTGCAATGACATTATTTAGGTCCCATTGCCTGAAGTCATCCTTAGGCAGTAGGTAGGAATCCCTATGCCTAGTAGCTACAATGGTGCCATGCCACTTTTTAATTATAGTCCTCCCCAATTTGTATGGAACTTTATGGGGGAATATATTATTATTATTTTTTAATACTCTATAAACTCCATGTAGTAGTTGATATGTCATATATTCCTTATCCAACTTCATTGGCACATACCTTGGTAATCTAAGAGGATCCACCATTACTTGCTCTACTCTAATGATTATATAATCTAGGTACAACTAGTAGTTTCCCATGTCTCTCAATGTCTACTTAACCTCTAAAGGAATCCTTAGCATA
The DNA here is from genome assembly GCA_037957365.1 of Torreya grandis. NCBI lineage: Eukaryota > Viridiplantae > Streptophyta > Pinopsida > Cupressales > Taxaceae > Torreya > Torreya grandis. The sequence continues at coordinate 721,141 of JARHVA010001112.1, forward strand.
TCACACTTAGTGATTGACTTGTAAACAACTCGGTATAAATCTTCTACAATTATTTTAATGTTGCATCTAAACTAGTGAATGTGCATTTCCAATAAATCTAGGGCATAACCTCCTATTTCTTGGGGGAATATGAGCTATATCCTAGTTGTGTAGTTTCATAGATGGCATCCAATAAATATCTCATCATGAAGAATGGGGTACCATTATTTCAAGTGTCATTTATCATATATAATAAATTATTGCTAATGATCTTTCCAAGTGGGGGAATCTGTTGATCCTCTAAGATTATCTGTAGCAATATAAGAGTCTTTATGTCCATGTAGTCAATATGTGGATTATCAAATAGTCTATTTAGGAGAGAAAATACAATCTTGATTCCCTTCTTGAATTGATGAATAGGCAAGTTCTTTTGGTCATCCATGAGAACAACTCTAGTTTGGTCAATCATGCATGAAGCCAAAAACTCCTCTAAGGAGTGTACCTTATACCGGTTGTCAATGATGGCCTAGTTATAGTCTATTTTTGGTGAAGTTAGGTCATAGTACTTATCAAATATAGGTCCTATTATGAGGGTTTTAGGGATCCCTTGAGACATTAATTTGAGTAGTCCATCCTCACATTTCAACCTCCCAAAGATCATGTAAACTAGGTCCATATATGGCATGACCTATGGCTTGGTTGTGACCTTGTGGAGACTATAAATGTTGATGATGAGGATGTCTAAATATAATTGAATTGTATGAGGCATTGTCTCATCCTCCTCAATATCCGTAGATACCTCTACATTAAATTAGTGCTACTATAATGCATGTTGTTGGATGCAATGGCCTTAAGGATGAATTTTGTGTCTTTGAAAACAACTAAAGTACCATACTAGAATAGGAAGTCATCATTTCCAAAGGAAAATCTCTTACCTAAAATGGAGGGACTTACTTGTTCCATTTATATGATATTCTTCATAATAATTAACATCTTTGTAGTATCTTTCTACAACTTTCAAGCTCTAACAATAGTGGTCAGGGTGCAATTTGCAAACAACTTTTAAATTATGAGAGTAAATAATAGAGAAAGTAAATGTGTATAGCTTAAAATGAAAATGGAAATTGTCTTGATTGAGTAGCCTTTTGAAATATTTCCATAATTAATCCAAAGTTGATGGTGATCTTGGTTCATGACATATTAATGGCAAGCTTGTCAACCTTGCTTGTATTTGAAATAATGTATAACTATTGCTTTTGTCAATTAATTATGCCAAGATTTAAATTTAGTTTTAATTTACATTTGATTTGCTATCAATTTTAGCTTTAAAGTTTAATATTTTTATCTTTTGACACGTGGCTTCCAACTCAGATTCAAATAAGTACGCGTGGGGCCTGAATATGAATAGGCTACCTTGTTATCTTGAAATTCAAATATGTGACACCTTTTTATTTCCTCACATATTCTTAGAATGTATCTTAGTGTGATGACTCATTTGTATTCTACCATGAAACATATTTTAATTAGTGTTCAGCTCTCAAACTATGTATATTAGTTTTGATTGGTCATGGAGCCATGCATTATTCTCATAGGAAATTAGAGCTTTTCTTTGCTAGGTGGCCCTTTTGGAAGACAATTGTATCTTCAATTTTTAGGTGTCTCTCTTGGAAGGCTATCATAGATTTACTTTTTTGGGTGGCTTCTTCGAAAGGATTTTGGATAACTATTGGCAATTTAACACTAATTACATGGCTTAGGTGTAGATATGCATCCCTCTCAGAGGTGATCTAGTGTATCTTCGAATGAAACTTCATGGGAATGGCATGTGGCATCATCACATGGGCCCAAAGGGGACATACATCACTTTGACAAGCTTTTGTTCATTCTTCCAAGTGTCATTCTTGGAAGGAGCCTTGGATAACTATATACCATCAAGCCTTGTTCAGATGGATTAAGTACTCCTAGATGTCTGCTCTATGAGCTCTCATGAGCTTTATATGGATGCAATGTGGTGTAAACATGCATCAATATTGGATGACCCTAAATGGAAATGCATCAATCTTAGATGAACATGAAGGGACATGCATCACCTTGAAAATTTACTTGAGTCTGGTTAGTCACATTTGAGACATGCAACAATATCTCATAGACTTATGGATTATTGTGGGATATGTAGGGGATGCATGGTAGCTTAAAATAATTGGCTTGCTTGTGAGGGCTATTAGCATGGCATGTAGCCCTTGGATTTGAATTCTAATGGCCAGTCTTCTTGTGAGCTCTTTATATAGTGCCACGTATTTTATGAACTTGGTATATTTGCTCCAAGTGTCTTGTGTAAGGTGTGATGAATTTCTAAGGAATTATGAATCTTAGTAAGGTGGATACCTATCCTTTTAAGTTATAGTTTGAAATTTGACACCCTGTGAGGTGTCATAAATTATATCTTTAATTTGACATCCTTTGAGATCAAATGAGAAACTAAGTTTTCTGAAGACATTATAAGCAAATTTGAACAGGTTTAAATTAAAAAAATCACAACTAAATGATTTAAACATGATATAATGTTAGTTTAGTAAAATATAGTGAATATTGTTGTGTTCATACCAATTAGAGATCCAATTCATATTCTCTTAGTGAAATCCTATATGTATATCATTAAACCACCAATGGCTCATAATTCATTATTGGATAAAGCCTTGAAGGAAACTTGCAATGATTTGAATATTTCTAAGTGTCCATCATTATTATAACATTAATGATTAACCAAAAAAATATAGAAGCAAAGGTAATGGTAAATTAAATCAAATCCATGTAGAAATAGAATGATTTAATATATTTAGCACATTGGGAAATTTTGATATTGAGGAAAGGAGGGTTCCCATTCTAGGAATAGGGGGTGGTTGATCATCAAAAAATGGTGACCTCCATGGGTAAACATTATAAAATGTCAATATACAAATATTTTGTTCAAAGATTAATAACAAAAATAGTTATCTCATTATGATTTTCAATCAGTATCAAAATAATTTTTCACAACTAATGAAAGCCATGGGTAGGAAATATAGTTAAAACCTTATAGACAATCATACTATGTGTGTTCTTTTGAGTTATTTAACATTACCATTGGGTTTATAAATGATGAATTTCAAACCTAAAGACATAAAACATGAAATGACTTAAGCATTCTTTAGATTTTATATAACTATGCTTTACTAATTTAGGGATGACTTGGGTATTGCTCTGCTACCAACCAAACATCCATAGCCTCGATAGAGATACCTTTGGCTCCAATCTAGGCCTTGCTCTACTTATATTCAGGCATCCATACCCTTGATAGAGATTTCATAAATCACCATACATGGAATCTGAAGGTAGTTTATGATTTCACTTCATTAGTGTATAATTTTTTTTGTTTTTTACCTACATTCATAACCTAGAATGGTTGGGAACCAAAATTGATCTAGAGGTCAATTTATAAAATATTCTAAAGTAGATCAAAACCTACACCATATTTTATGTCCCATTGATAAATTTCTAATGGTTTGTGGAATGAAAAAAATGGAGCTTGAATGCTCCTTGTACAACCAATCAAACTTCCAATCAAAATAGGTCAAAGTTGGTCAAACTAAATAAAATGGCCATTATCAAACAATTTGAAAATAGTTACACTATGAATATCTCATCATGAGATTTTTGGCATAATCTATGGTTCATGAAATAGAGTTTTTATGTGAAAGATATGGCCGGTCAAAGTTGTGGTCAAACTTGGTGAATAAGATGACGTCATAAAATGTGGACCAATAAGAACGTGACACATGGCAATCAGTTCATATGATAAAATAGTGATTTTCAATCATTTGTCTTTAACAAGTGAATATAATCATCTTCAACATGCATAATGTAATAAGGTATAAAAAATGGAGTTTGAACAGAACATCCAATTAGACGTCGACAAGTGGTGAGTGGATGACAAGTGGCAAGATGAGTTTGGACCATGTGGTGGGTCCTCAAGCCACCACATGGCTTATCACCAAATAATTACCATGTTCTAATTTTAATTATTCTTGAATGTTCCAAAAAAACCAACTTACCATTTCCATGTACTTGCCATGTGACCCTACATGACCCCATATTCCATTCACATTCCATGTCCTAAGTTCCCATGTGATTCCACTCAATATTCCATGTGAAAACACATAACATTCCAAACATGACACATTTTATCAAAAAAATTCTAATTCAAACCCTTAAGCCTCCAAAAACCCCATGAAATATATGTTAATACCAACCATTTGACATGTTTAACCATAAATTATGTGGTATTAAAACATCAAAAGGTGGCACCCACTTCCCAAATATGGGATAAAGATCAACATTCCCACCAAAAAATTATGCTTGGGAGTCAAAATCTTATCCTCCTAGCCAAAAATATAATGCCCAACCACTTGGGATATAGGCTTGAGTGGCTATATAAAGCCACAAAATTGTATTTTAACACAATGAATCAAATTCAACCAATATTGCTAAGGCTTAAGGACTAGTCTTCACTCTTCCTCCGATTTGATGCATCTAGAGTCATTTATGGAATTCGAGCTAAACTAGTGAAATATTATAGTTTCTAAGATGATTCTATAAATATGATGAGTGTCTAGATTTTAGGTCATTTATCACTAATTTTGATGCTTGGAAGTGACATTTTTTAATAAAAGACATCTGGAGGTGTTTTCAAGAAGGTGGAAAATCTATTTGAGTATTTACTAGGAATCTTCAAAGGTCTAAAACACATATGGATCCATTATTTATTTTAAGAATTTATATTTTTATATTTTGAATCATTTTATAGTGGATTGGTTCATGTTTTAAATGAACCCAAAGATGTAGGCATTTATTGAACTCTGTTATCAAATTATGAGTTGTGTTTTGAGATTGTCTTGAATAATTATTGTTAAATTGATGTTTTGTAAATAAAATTTTTAAATTATTTCATAAATTAATATTGTAAATTAAAATTAAAATATGCAATAATATTATTACTAAAGTTTATAGATCAAGTTGGTATCAGAGTGGTTAGAGTGCTGGGCTAATTTGTGTTTAGGCATTATTCTGGTGCATCAAGTTTGATATCAGAACTAAATTTATGGGTGAATTTGTGATTTTTTGGTTTTACCAAAATAAATTATTATATAACAATGGATCCAATGATATATTAGATTTATTTCTTACTAAATTCCATTATCACTATGATAATGCAATTCTTGCAATCCCAAGAGCAAAGTCAACAAGCGATATAGCAATGGTAGGAGTAGAAAATTGAGAGGATCCAATAGAGCATTGGTGAAAAATGAGAAGAACTATAATAAGAACATTGAAAAAAAATAGGATACAAGATGATTCAGATATTTGTGGACATTGTGCCCACCAAGGTCATACTACCAAGAAATGTTGGATATTACATCCCATCAAGCTCCATTATGGTTCAAGAAACATAACGAGTAGAGATGAAAAATAAAGGGGAAGGCACATATCAAAAAAGTGGTAAATCACAGTTCTCTTAAGCATCAGACAATAAATGAAGGATTCATCTAAAATATATTGTCAAGCTAGACTATAAAGGTACATTATAGTTATAGTAGTGATTCTTCTAATTCATAATTCCCACTAGTCCTATTAATGAGAATAATGTTGTAAGTTCAAAGCAAATAATGCTTTGATTATCAATGTATCTTATGATGTCCATACTAAAGATGAAAATAATGAAATCAACTCTTCTAGCTATATTAACCATCTTAGGGAAATTGAATGTACTAACCCTAAACATTCATCAAGTTCATGTGTTGATACATTTAAAAAGCACCCAAAGGGAATAGGTTATTTGTTGTTGGTTAAAATGGGATTTAAAGGAAAAGGCCTTGGCATAATGGTCAAGGAATTTTCCAACCTATCCATGTGGAAAAGAGATCACTTCATGTAAGATTAGGATATGGAGATGAAAGACAAATATTCCAAGAAGCTAAGTTGAAGATTTACTCAAGCAACAAGTCAGAAAAACCTAAAGAGTTGAAATAAACATTATCATAATATGAAGTAATTAAATATGATGAATAATATTCATACGACTTATCAAGCTATGAAAAGAAGAAATACTCAAATGTATTTTATAATTATGCCTCAGAAATCCCTATAAATATGCTTAAGAGACATGTCAAGAAGAAGACTAACAAAAAGAAGTTACCTAAAGAAGATATGAAGTTGATTTTTACTTTAATGCTAAGGGGGAAAATGATAAAATAAGATAATCAAAGTCAAAATCAACTTAAGGCAAAGGTTATAATTGCATCTTCAATCAAGTAGAAGATAGAGCCTTGTCAAATAGAATCTTGTTGGTCAGAACCTAAGATAACATCAGTGAAGGAGATGATAATCAATGAGAAGATGACAGTTTAAAAATTATCACCCTAAAAAGGTAAGAAACACTTATTCAAAAGAATAATTGTCAATCATTCTACGATAGATGCTATTTTTGATAAAAATTATTAAAAGAATTTGATCTCAAAAGATGTTATAGAAACCCTAGGTTTAAAAACTAAGCCACATTTCCAACCCTATTATTTGGATAGAATAAATGATGGTAATGGTGTACATGTAATTAAAACCTATAAATTAGGGTTTGAAATTACCTCCCACTTTGTAGATGAAGTTGAATTAGATGTGGTTCCACTTTAGTTTAGTGGCATTATCTTAAGTAAACCATACTTATCTCTAAGAAATGTAACTTTTTCCAAAAAGGAAAATTGGTATAGCATTATAAAATATAGTATAGAATATCTTGTATGAGCACATCAATAGTAACCATTACAGGTAAATAGTGCCTTCAATGTTATTTTACTCATCTATGTTGTAGATAAGAACACTATAGGGTAATAGAAATATGTCATCATGAGAAGCATCGAGAACAGCTCAAAAAATAGGTTATATATTTTAATCTATATGTTTTAGTATGTGAAAATATGTATGCATGTTGAAATATAGGAATTTATTTATAAATTCATAAGACCCAAGTATGGATAATGTTTTTAATCATTATAGTGTTTGTAAAGACCCAAGAAGGGCAATGCTTGTAAACTATGTGGCTAGGTAAGACCCCAAGAGGATAATTATAAAATGGTGATTATTATAGCACCAAGAGACATTTTCATAGACTTATATTTGAAGACCTAAAACCAACTGACATTCAAGAGATCATCTAAACTAGAGCTGAGAGCTAGAGCCATGTAAAGATCCTCACATGGAGTAATAGGTCCAGTACTAGCTTTTTGAGGACAAAAAACATTCTTAGTGGGGAGGATTGATCTAGAGGTCAATTTATAAAATATTCTAAAGTAGATTTAAACCTACACCATTGTATAGGGCCCACTGAGACCTTTCCAATGGTATGTAGAATGTAGAAAATGAAGCTCAAATGTTCTTTGTGTAGCTAGTTGAAGTTCCAATCAAAATAGGTCAAAGCTGGTCAAACTACATAAAATGACCATTATGGAACAATTTTAAAATAGTTCCATTATGAATATCTCACCATGAGATTTTTGGCATAATTTATGGTTCATGAAATAGATTTTGTATGTGAAAGATATGGTCAATCAAAGTTATGGTCAAACTTGGTCAACATGATGATATGGCAAAACATGGACCAGTAAGAACATGACATATGGCAGTCAGTTCATATGAGAAAATAGTGGGTTTCAATCATTTTTCTTTAAAAATATAACATAGTCATATTTGATAATCATAATGTAACAAGGTATAAAAATTGGGGTTTGAATGGAACATCTAGTTGGATGTCGACAAGTGGCGAGTGGGTAATAGGTGGCAAGATGAGATTGGACCATATGGTGGGTTTTCAAGACACCATGTGGATTGAAACCAAATAATTTCCATGTTCCAATTTTAATTATTCATGAATGTTTCAAACAAACTAACTTACCATTTCCAAGTACTTTACATGTAACCCTATGTGACCCCATATTCCATTCACATTCCATGTCCTAAGTTCCCATGTGATTCCACTCAATATTCCATGTGAAACCACATAACATTCCAAACATGCCACATTTTATCCACAAATTTATAATTTAAACCCATAATCCTTCATAAACCCCATGAAATATATGTTAACCATTTGGCATGTCTAACCACAAATTACGTGGTATTAAAACATGAAAAGGTGGCACCTACTTCACAAATGTGGGATAAAGATTAACATGCCCACCAAAAGTGTATGCTTAGGATTCAAACACTTATCCTCCAAACCAAAATTATAAGGCCAAACTACTTGGGATATGGGCTTGAGTGGCTATATAAATCCATGAAATTGTATTTTAATACAACGAATCGAATATTGCTAAGGCTTAAGGACAAGTCTTCACTCTTCCTCCAATTTGATGCATCTAGAGTCATTTTCAAACTTCGAGGTAAACTAGTGAAATATTATAGTTTATGAGATGATTCTAGAGATATGATGAATGGCCATATTTTAGGTCATTTTTCACTAATTTTGATGCTCAAAAGTGAGATTTTTTGAATAGAATACATCTAAAGGTGTTTTCAAGAAGGTGGAGAATCTGTTCAAGTATTTGCCAAGATTATTTGAAGGTTTGAAACACATGTGGATCCATTATCTATTTTAATAATTTATATTTTTATATTTTTAATAATTTTATAGTGGATTGGTTCATGTTTTAAGTGAACCTAGAGATGTAGGTATTTGTTGAACTCCATTATCAAATTGTGAGTTGTGTTTTGAGATTGTCTTGAATAATTATTGTTAAATTGATGTTTTGTAAATAAATTTTTTAAATTATTCCATAAATTAATATTGTAAATAAAAATTAAAATATGCAAGCATATTAATGCTTAAGTTTATGGATCAAGAATTAGCTAGGTGTAAGGTTTTGTTAAGACATAGCTTGGATGTAATTCACTTTTAGACATCAAGTTCTGTCTTGACAATTTTTTTGGTAAATTTAAGTGATAGTATGATGGTCCACATAGATTCAAACTCTAGTTCAAGAAATTTTTAGTCATATAAACTATATTACAACCTTAAAATTACTTAGGATCTTAATAAGAAAACCAACCTTTGATTAAACCCACCTAGTTTTTCTAGATTAAAACACTACTAGGGGTTTCCAAACTTTGGATGACCAATGTTTAAAACCAACAATCCTTTATTCTCAATTTTAAGACCAGATTAACACAAATTGAGATAAATAATTCTTGTTTAGAGGACTTATTACTAAACTAAAAAACATAATAGAAAATGAATATCAAGTGGAAAGTAAGGAAAACATAATAGGAAAGCAAAACAAGAAAATGAGAAAGAACACAATAGGAAAACAAAACAAGAAAGTTAGAAAGAACACAACAAGGGAAAAAAGTAAGAAAACTACTCTAATCCTACCTTCTCTAACTCTAAACAAGCTTATTGTCCTTTTAGAATTTGTAATAAAGTGGTAGAGAATAATTTTTCATGTATTTCCCATTGACTGGTAAGGCTAAGTCATTCACTTGCAGGTCTTTAATCCTGAATACATTTTTGTCCAGTATTTATGCCACTTTATATGGTCCAATCTAGAGAGGAGTGAAATTTTCATGTTGCCTTTCTTTTTGTGGGTCTTGTATTATAGGACTAAGTCGGATATACATAATGCTTTAACTTTGGCTTGCTTATCAAACCATCTCTTGATAACATCCTGATGCCTGTTGAAACTCTTCAATGCTTTGTCTGTAGAATCTTCCATCTAGATGATGTTCAATATTTAGGATTACACTCTTTCATCATCTTCCATATACTCGACCATAAATTCATAGGTGGGAAACTTCAATGTGATAGTAAGGATAGGTTACTACTCATAGACCAATAAGAATGGGGACACTTTGAGCATCTATTTGTATCTACCCATAGAGCTTACTTTAGTATGGATTGCCATTTTTTGTGTTTTTTATATAGACTTCTTGATTGCATTCATCAAGTTTTTGTTTGTAGATTATTTAACTCTATTAACTTGAGGGTAGTATTTTGAATCAGACTTTATGACTATTTGGTTGGCATATGCACATTCAGTAAACTTGGTCAAAGAAAAATCTAGGCCATTGTCACATACTAAAGATAGGGGTGTCCTAAATTTAATGATGATATTCTCTTCTAAGAATTTAATGACATCAATATCTCTACTATTATTGGTGGATACTACTTCAATCCACCTAGTGCAATAGTCCATGGTAGTGAGTACAAATTTATGTCTCATCAAGGAGTTAATATTGATCACTCCTATGAAGTTAAATCCCCATTGTGTAAATGGTTTTGCTTCAATTATTGGTTATGAAGGCATGGCTGCCTTTGTCTTTTGTCAATCAAACACTTGACATTGATGGCACGTTCATGCATGAGTGTGGGAATATTTGAATGTGGTTGACCAATAGTAGCCTAATATTAATATCTTTTGTGTTGTGGTATGTCCTAAAGGGTGGGCACTTCCCATTTTTTCATGGAAATTGTTCATGAATTCCATGGCTTTAGCTCTAAAAACACATCTTAGATAGATCCCCTAATAATTATTCCTATATAGGACTCCTCTTTAATCATAAAATGGGATGATCTTAGCTTGAAGTCCCTTTTATGCTCTCTTTTAATGTGTGGATGACACACTCCATCCAAAAAATAGTGAATAATATCTTTGTACCAATCTCCACCAGGCATTTGACCTACTTCAACCTACAAAATTTCAATGCATGGATTAGTGTTTGAAATAAGTTTAATTATAACTTGACCTCTAACTAACTTAGCATATTTTATTTCTATGTCATATTATTGGAGTTTAGCCATCCACTTCCCTCTTCATTCTCTAAGTTCATTTTGTCCCAGCATCAACTTGATAGCTAGATTAGACACTATGGCATGTGTCTTATTTATTAGGATGTAGTGTCTAAACTTATTAATGGCCTTTACCAGTGTGTAGGATTGCTTTTATATAATAGGATAGTTAAGCTATGCATTATTAAATTAGTGATCATGAAGGTTATGGGGTGCTCTTTGTCCTCCTTTTTCTCTGTCAAGATAGTGGTAATAGTGTGATTAGAAGTAAATGAGTATAGATAGAATTATTTGCTAAAATTGGGACTTCTCAGTATAAGATCTTGAACAATAGCATCCTTGATGTCTTGAAATGCCTTCTTCACTTTAACAGTCCATTCTATCTTAACATCTTTCTTTAACATGGTGTTGAGTGGCCTTATAAGCTCTACAAAACTAGAGATAAATTTTCTTACAAAATTAATCTTGTCAAAGAAAGATTTCAATTCCTTTTTATTTTTAGGGGTTTTTACCTTTGAAATTGCATTTATCCTATCAATATCAATCATCATACCTTCCTAGGAGATTACATGTCCTATAATTTTTCCTTACTTACATAGAAGATACTTTTCTTGGGGTTTAAAGGAATGGCATACCTTCTACACTTCTCTGGCACTTGTTCCAATTGCATCATGTGATCTCCTCTATTTTTATAAAAAACTATTAGATCATCCATGTAAATAATGATGTGATGCACTTACCTATTAATCTATGAAATGCATGGTCCATTGCTCACTAGAAAATTGATCCTATGTTTACCAATCCAAATGACATTCATTTGTATATAAATGTTCCCCACTTGGTGGTGAAGGTAATTTTTATTTTGTTGCTCTTATTCACTAGGACTTGGTTATAGCCTAAAAAACCATCAAGGATTGACTTCATTCCAGACCTAATTGCCAACTTAATGACCTTATCTAAGGATGGTAAGGGATAATATTCCTTTTCTAAGTATTTTTTCAAGTTTATAAAATTGACATAGAGTCTGATTTTTTCATTCTTATTTTGGATTAGCACAAGATTGGCAACCCATATAAAATGTCACATAGGGAAGATTATCCTTACATCTAGAAATTTATTCACCTCCTTATAAATCAAAGGTTCCAACACTACTTTCACTAGCCTATGTATTTTCTTGAAGGGTTTGTGGGCTTCTTTCAAGGGGATAGTATGAGTATCACACTAGTATTAAATATCTTAAGGTCATCATATGACCCAACAATGACAAATTTGAACTTGGTTAAAAGGGTAGTAGTTTTATTCAACTCTTCATTAGTAAAAACTAAACCAATGTTAACACTTTTCTCATTCTCAAGACTTCCCAAGTTGACTTAATTGTAAGCCTTCCCACTCACCTTAGGTTGTTCATCTTCAGTTCTTTGTTTCAAACATCCTTTCTAGGGAGATCATGCCTTTGGGTATCTAGTTCTCTTTAAGCTAAATCACTCCATCTTCATTATACTTTAAACTTTACACAAAAATTTCATCATGTTCATCAATGATGTTAGATTCAAATACACCATCACTACATAGGAAGTCAATGATCGGCTTATCATCATCAAAAAATTGGAAGTGATTAATGTTGTTTGGTACATAGGGGTATGAGATTATCTCAATAGTAAACTCCTACAAATTTAAAAGGCTCTAAAGGAACCAAGTTTGTTGATGATAAAGCTAGAGCATCTACCAATTGGTTCTACTCCCTAGGCAAGGAAACAATATTAAATGAGTCAAAATATGTAATTAAATCCCAAGCTCTAAATTCACACTTTCTTAAATATGAAAGTTTACATTGATATCTACTTCTGACCTAATTAACAACTAATTATAAATCACCATAGACTAATATTTATTTTACCTTATGTTTAATTTCAAATTTAAGTCCTAAAATAAGGGATTCATATTTTGTTAAATTATTAGTACAAGAGGACTATAATTTATAAAAAGCTAGATATTATTTTATTTTGGGATTTGTTTAAACAATTCCAACACCAGAACCTTGTTTATCTCATGCACCATCAAATTGAAACATATAATAAACTTTGATATCTTATTTTACCTTGTCACCTTCAATAATGTTAGTGGCTTCTAAATTGTAAACACCTAAGTTAGAGGATTGGTAGTTTACCTTTTCATGCTTGGCATTGTATTCAATGATCATGTATTTCATTTTGGATTCCTAGTCAATCCTGATCTGATTAAGAATCCCACACCAAAGTAGCCACATGTGGGAAAAATTAGTGGACATATACCCATTAATGGATTTAGTCCAATCTTGACTCAATAACAATCCATAAGCCTCATGCATGTCAATGACTTGAATATCGATGAATTACTAGATTCAGGGTTCATGGGTGAGTTGCATGTGAATATTTAACAATTCACCTACCACTTTAACTCTTTATTTATCCAAAGGCACCACCACCTTCTATGATTTGAATAGGTTTAATCCTAATTTTTTATAGATTCTTAAAAGCATAATATTAGCTAAAGCACCAAAATCAAGCAAGAAATTATGAAGATTTTTACTAAAAATCCTTATAGTCAATAGAAATGAAGGAGCTTCATGATTACTCTTATACATTACCAAATTTTTATGAGCTTGTTTATCTTTGATGGATCTAGGCTTTTCATTTAATGATTTCAGAAATAAATCACATTGTTCAGTGATTTGGGTAAGTTCATGCAACATTATGTTTGCCTTGATCATTTTCATGTCTTCCACTATGTTTTATCCACCTTTCAATGTTATGCAAGGAGATTTTGTTTTTAGTTAACTCTCATTACCTTTAAGGGGTGATTATTATTTTCCATCCTACCATTAGGAGGTGTATTTAGTTTATTAGGTGGGGTGGAAGTTGTCAGAGGTGGATTCTAACCTTTTTTTCTCAAGGCATAATTGCTCTTCTGGTATTTTGGGAAAGCATGTATTTACTCAATATTATATTTAGGATCATTTTCATCTTGACTTGTAAAATCATAATTCTCCATCATGAGGACTATTTACTAAGCTTTAGAAGCATCATTGGTATTGTCAGATCCTTTAACATTACTTTGGTCAATGGGATTCATCTTGAATCCCTCCATTTGGATCTGAATGGATTTAAATACATGGCATAACTCAACACAATCTAGCTCTCCATGTTTGGTTGTGATGTGCACTCAACATTAATTAGGCAAGGCTAACTTGTAAATGTTGATCTCAGGTAGTTTAATCAAAGGGGACTCACTATTATTGTTAGACCTGTTAAAAGGTCTGTTATATATCTAGAATTTTTAATTTCTATTGGAACTCTCACCAATATTTCCAATCTATTTCTTAAGATCCAAGAAATCATTAGCGAGTTTTTGAATCCAACTCTCCCTTTGGAGACTCTATGTTCTTGTTTTAGGTCACATTTTGAATGTTGGTGTTATTTATGGGCATCATTATTTGATTGATATTATTTTGGGGATGTGCTCCATCTTTTCTTGGTTGAAGAAACCTAGATGTTGGTTTGGTGTAACATGGATCAAGGGTAACTAGTTGATTGCTGGTAGTTGATTCAATGTTGGCATACTCTGATTCATATTGGGTATGAGATTTAGAGAAGGCATCATTGGATCAACATTTTTTATAGCAAAGGTAGGATGCCCTTGTAGGTGCATTTGCTCATCAATATGGGTGGCTTCATCATATGCTAAAGGTAATATGTTGATATTCAAGGCTCTTCTCAGGAATACAATTGTCATTAGGTCTAAGTCATTCTTGTATATTTCCAAAGCTAATTCATTTATCAACTTATAGGGTGGGGATGTCAAGGTATCCATCTTTTATAACCTTGCATTAAATGTTTTGATTGGTTTTTTATGTCCCTTTTAAGGGTGGTAAATTATTGATACACAATTCCTAGGCTTACTACCATACCAAATTGGGCAATAAAAGTATCATTAAATTGACCCCATCCCATGATGGAATCTTTTGACAAGTTGAGGAACCAATCATAAGTTACATCTCAAAATGTAAAGGGATTGAGATGGCAAGCCACATCCTCATGAATCATGTTAAAAAACTTTAAAGTTGACTTAAAAGACTTTATATGCTCTTCAACAGTTACTCTACTGGTGGGGGTAAAGAAAGGTAAATACTTCTTTGGATTCATTGGTAGATCGTGCACAAATCTAGGGACATTAATGGATGAGCTAGTTAACCATGCCTTGATTGGTAAGAGGGGTTTAAAATTTTAGTTAGATGAGGAATTTGGATGGGTCTTGGACTTCTTATGCTTACCTTTATCTACTCTAACCTTTTTGTTGGTTTTTATGGATGCTAAATGACTCTAGGTTTAGATCAAGATCTAGTTATAATCTTAGGCAAATTCAAGATGTAGAAGGGGTACTAAGAGCAAAGGAACTTTAAAGATAGCTTCACAAGTGTAAAATATTGCAAATAGTAGTAAATCATTCATTTAAAAATCCTTAGATAAAGTAGTGTTACCTTGATATTTTAAAATCCAAGCTTAGAAAAAATCAATTTTTTAATACCTGCATAAATACTATTAGTCATACAAGTTAACCTATAAAGATCAGTGTTAAACTAACATTTCAAAGAATTTCTATGCCTAATTTAACAATCTAAGATCACTTGAGAATATAAAACATCCTTTATCATAAAGTTATGCAAAGGTTCACTTAATCCAAAATGAATTAAAAAAAATCATGATCTTAAATTCCTAGATCTAACATGAGTGAAGTCTCAGTGGTTGGTCTTTACACAAATCCTTACAAATATCTATACTATTTACCAAATTTATGTCAAAATTTGAAAATATGATCAAAATAACCTTTAATATGCTTAAAAATTAGGTTATTACACCTATCTTTTCACAAATTTAGACAAATATTTAGATTATTTATCGAATTTCCACAAATGAACACTATCTTCGATGAAATCCTTTAAATAATGCAAAGATTCATGCAAAGAATGTAAATATTCATATAAAGAATGTTAACATTTAGTGTTCTCTAATAATATTTGTGTAATTTGAAATAATTATGCATATATTTAATTAATTACACTATAATTATACAAGGATGCATGAAAGTAATTACATAGAGGCCCTCCTTTTAGCGCTAGCTTTTCCCTCCCTGTTAATGTACTTAATGTACACCCTATGTCACTAGGGAATAGGGGGAAAGTAATGAACTTGATTTTAAGTCCTATAATATTTGGGTTTTTAGTTTTTTATACAACAACTAATAATAATAGCATAATAGTAGAGATATGGTCACCACTTGTAAATTTACACGCAAACTCTATTGTAGGGACAATAGCTTATATGCAATGACACTATTTCTATCTAATATTTGTGAAATTGTTCTAATGTTTGATAATAATTTCCAAAAATACAAATGAAAAATGATTATTTATAGAATGAGATAATCTAAAGTGAGTCATGGGTGGATCCAAATTTAGGTATGGTAAGGCAAAAAAGAAGGTTTGCTTTAGATTATCAAAGATGCTAATTTTTCTAACTTCTGTGGCAACAACACATGAAACTAATGTTTACCAACTCTAGTGTATTATTCAAAGATAAATAAATTTAGATAAATATTCAAAGGAAATGAAATGCATATATCTAAAATCATATGTTTCACAAAATTACTCATTCATAGTAAATTGCATCAGCACATTTAATTGAAAATAAGGTGAAAATAGAGCACATTTACTAATAGATTTGTTAGCCTAGTTTAAACTCAAAATTAAAAAATGCATATATTGAATGTTATTACCAAATTATTCATTGTGAAAGAAACATTTAGTCATAAAGAAGTGTGAGAAGTAGAAATCATAGAATTACATAATGAAATAAACAGACAATCTCTCGAATTCTTAGCTCTTTACATTAATTCTTATAACAACTATTTTTTGATTACAATAAGGGGGAATACCCATATATAAAAACTTCAAAATTTCATATACAATTTCAAGTGGGCCCATAAAAGACACCCAAATACCACCCAGTGGCCAAAATGCCATATATACAAAGGGAATATTCTAAGTTTAAATTTACAAAAACAAAGATAAATATTCCATTAGGGTCCTAAAGGAGGTTGTTGGGATGCCTATTGATACTACCTGTGTTTCTCATTTTCTTCTTCCATCAACACTTTTATGCACACCAAGCAATCCTGATCGATTTTGCCAAAACATAGGATCATGGGCTAAAATAGGTTAGACATTTCTTGAATTTACCTACCATGTTTTGGAAGTATAGGTCTTAGTGCTTCTTTAATGGCCTCTTCTCTTTCTATCCTTGAATTATAAAATGCCATATTATTCATAACCTTGGTAGTATTCTTGGCACTAGTAGTGTCCTTCTAGAATCTAGCAAAAACTATCTTCATCTGAGCCCTAAATTATTAGTCATCCATGAAGGTGCCATTAGGCTTGGTCACCGTATTGACCATGACATCCTTTAATAAAAGGGAAATATTGAACTTAATATTTTATAGAGATGTAGTTGCATTCTTGACCTATTCTAGCCACCTTTTCAGTATCCTTCTCCCATTCATTAGAATGGTTTGTGTAGGGATGATATCCTTAAGTGGAAACACTTTGAGGTTTGGGA
Organism: Torreya grandis; assembly: GCA_037957365.1. NCBI lineage: Eukaryota > Viridiplantae > Streptophyta > Pinopsida > Cupressales > Taxaceae > Torreya > Torreya grandis. The sequence continues at coordinate 738,640 of JARHVA010001112.1, forward strand.
ACTTATTACTCCTTGTAACTCTAGATAGGTTTTCCAACTTGGCATCATAGAGTGAAATATTTTGGTCAAATTTAATGACCACATTGAATTTTAGGGTCCCATCTTCCTACCTCCTCTTCATGACTTTATATAGAGGAAATACATTAATAATTGCTTTGATTACCTTAATAGTAGTGTTGTCTAGTAAAATAGGTAATGCTTACTCTTTCAACCTTTTAAATTATTGGTACATGCCATTCATTAAGGCTATTATGGACTCTTCTTGGGATTAAAATATGGACATAGGGTCCTCTTCATATTACTCCACCTCTCTGAAGTTGGCCTTTCTCTTCCTTGTCAAAGTGAAGAGGACTTTTCATTCTCATGGACCACCACTGAGATAGAATTTAACTACTTAACTTGTTTTCTCACCACCCTCTTCATTATGCCTATGGTATTAGCAAACCTCATCCTAATTTGAGGTGTAGAGAGGACCACTTGAGGCCTCTCTTTCATTGATGCCTGTATGATATCTCTGACCCAATTTGGAGTAGTAGTAGGTGTTGGTTTTGTTGGAGGTGGTTGTAATGGAGGTTATTTAGTTGAGGAAGAGGTCAAAGTTGTATCAAGGATATATAAGTTCATTTAGTCTGATTTCCCAAATGTGTCAAATAGAGACCTTGTAGGGTTCATGTCAAGGACAAATTAAGATAACTTAGAAGGCACACTCACTTTTGCATCTATAGTGATATTAATTATCTTCTGAAAGGTGAACATCTTTGAAATGGGCCTTAATGGCAATGAAAGTGGAGGGGTACCAATATCAAGTGAAGCACTTATTATGGCTACTTGAGAAGAAGCAATGTTTTTATTAGCATGAGTAATAAAATGGGGGAAGTTGAATTAAAATAAGTAATAGTTTGGCTCATACTAGTATCAACTAAGGATTGGGAAGTGGTAGTTATAGTAGCTGATGGCATTGAATTCAATAGGGAATAAATGGTAAGGGGAGCAAATGTAGAAGTAGAAACAAAAGTAGATGCAAATTCCAATAGGAAGGAAGACAATGGGAGAGTACTAATAGTGGGAGCTTGAGGTGTGCTTGTGGGTTTTGTAGTATTCACTTAAGGAGCTACTAGAGGTGTTATTTCTCCCCTCATGGTAGTATTGGGATACTTATTCCTCTTCTAGACCTTTTCAATTCTCCTACCAACTAGTGCTTATACTTCATCCATGGAGAGTTTATTGCCTTTTTGTAACTCCTTGAGGTCAATGGTGGTGGGGTTAGGATGATCTACTATTTGGAGGGTGGATCTCATTATAGATATAGAGATCAATGTGGGCCCTTGGGTGGGGCTAGGTTAGCTTCTTGATCTACCTTACTCAAATATTGGAGGTAGGCTCTAATCGCTTGATGTGGCAAGTAGTGGAGGTTTGCATGGCTTGTTCCTAATAAAAGGAACATTATCTTATTCTTCATCTTCTTATCTCTCTTCATAATCTACATCAAACATGCTTCCATGGGTTGGTGGTGTCTAAGACCTAATAATATCTTCCTTTTTTCTCTATCTAGTCTCATCTCTATATTAATGTTCTTCCTTGCAGCATTCTTGAGGACCACCTCATCATTCATAGCATCCATGTATCATCATGAAGAATGGGGCACCATTCTTGAAAGTGTTATTCATTTCATATACTAAATTTTTTCTAATTATCTCCCCAAGTGGAAGAATTGATGATCATCTAGGATTATCTACAATATCAAAACAGTGCTTATGTTGACATATCTAATATGTGGATTATTGAATATTTTTTTGAGAGTGAGGCCAATCTTGACTCCATTTTTGAATTATTGAATAGGCAGGTTCCCTTGGTTATTCATGAGAATAACTCCAATTTAATTATTCACCCATGAAGCCAAGACCTTCTTTGGGGAGTTCACCTCATACTAGTTGTCAATGATAGCCTGGTTATAGTCTATTTATGGTGAAGGCAAGTCATAGTACTTATAAAATTTGGGTCCTACTATGAAGGTGATATGGAACCCTTGAGACATTTATTTGAGTAGTTTGTCCTCACATCTCAACCTCCCAAAGATCTCATAAACTAGGTCAATGCATAACATGACCTCTAGATTGGCTGTAGCCTTATGAAGATCAACAACATTAATGGAAAGGATGTCTAAAGATAATTTAATTATATGAGGCATTGTCTCATCCTCCTTAATATCCCTATCTACCTCTACATTGGAGTAGTTGATACTGTAATGCATACGACCAAATGCAATGGCCTCAAAGATGAATTCTATGTCTTTGAAAATAACTAAAGTACCATATTGGAATAAGAAGTAATAATTTATAAAGGAAATGATATTACCTAGAATATAGGGACCTGCTTATCCCATTTATTTGATATTCTTAGTAGTAACTAACATCTTTTTAGTATCTTCTTACAACTTTCAAGATTTAATAATGTCGATTGAGGTGTAATTTAAAAATAGATTCAAATTGTGAGAGCACAGATAGTAGAGAAAGTAAATGCTTATAGATTTAAATATAAAAGGAAATAGTATTGGTTGGGTAACATTTTGAAATATTTCCTTGATTAATAAAAAATTAATGGTGATCATGGCTCATGCCATATTAATGGCAAGCTTGTCAACCTTTCTTGTATTCGAAACAACTTTAAACTATTACTTTTGGAAATTAATTGCACTAGGATTTAAATTTAGATTTAATTTACCTTTGATTTTCCATAAATTTTAGCTTTAAATATGAATATTTCCACCTTTTGACATGTGGTTGATACCTTGGATTTAGCTAGGTACTTGCAAGGCTTGAATATGACTAAACTACCTAGTCGACTTGAAATTTAGACATGTGACACCTTTTAATTACCTTGTGGATTCTCAAAATGTAGCTTAGTGTGATGAATCATTTGTATCTTGACACATGGCATCTTTTAATTCATGATGATCTATAAAATAATGTCTTTTAGTTTTATTAGTCATGGGAGTGTCATGCATTAATCTCGTGGACAATCAGAGCTTTTCTTTACCAAGTGTCTCCTTCAAAATAAAATTGTAGCTTCACTTTTTTAGGTGTCTCTTTTGGAAAGAAATTGTAGCTTTGATTTTATAGGTGCCTTCTTTGGAAGTTTTTAATACAATTATCAGAAACTTGGTGGTAATCATGTGGCTCAGGTGGAGACGTGTCCCTCTCAGAGGTGATTTAGTGGATCTTAGAATATAACTTCACTAGAATGACATGTGGCATCATCGTAAGAGCCTAAAGGGGATATGTATTGCTTTAGTGGGATTTTTTTCATTATTATAAGAAGTGTTATTCTTATAAGGAGCCTCAAACAACTGTATACCATTGAGCCTTAATCAGATGACTCAGGTGCTCCTAAATGACTACCATATGAGCTCTCATAAGCTTTAGATGGATGTAATACAGTGTGTACATGCATTGATCTTAGACGAACATGAAGGGACATGATTCAATATCATATGAACCTAAAGGGACACATGTTTCCTTAGAATTTTGCTCAAGTTTGGTTGGTCACATTTGAGACATGTCATGGCATTTCATAGGATTCTATATTGTAGTAGGATATATGGGGGACGTCTGGTGGCTTGAATTGAATGGGCTCACTTATGGGGGATAATATCATGAAACATAACCCTAAGATTTTAATTTCAACATCTAGTCTTCTTATGAGCTCTCTAGATGGTGTCATGTAGCTTACGAACTCAATAGATTTTCTCTATGTGTCTTGTACAAGGCATGATGAATTTCTAAGGCATTGCAAATCTTGATGAGTTAGAAACCTATCCTTTTAAGTCATGGTTTGAAATTTGATTCCCCATAAGGTGTCATAAACCATGTCTTTAATTTGACATACTATGAGGTTGATAAAAAACTAAATTAGTTTTTTGAAGATATTATAAGTGAATTTGAATAAGTTTAAATACAAAACTTTGCAACTAAATGATTTAAACACAACATAATGTTAGTTTAGTAAAATATAGTGAAGCTTGTTACGTTCATGATGATTAGAGATATAGGTCACATTCTCTTAGATAAATCTCATATGTACATCATTGAAATATCAATGGCTAATAATTCATTGTTGGATAAAACCTTGAAGGCAACTTGCAATGATTTGAATATTTCTAAGTGTCAATCATTATTACAACATGAATGATTAACTAAGAAGTTTTAGAAGCACAAGTAATGGTAAATTAAATCAAATCCATTTATTAATATAATTATTTAATATGTTTAGCACATTGGGAAATTTTAAAATTGAAGAAAGGAGGGTCCCCATCTGGGAATAGGGGTAATTGATCATCAATAAGATGTAGGTCACAAATCTAAGTTGTGTTTCACACAAACCTATAGTGAAACATATGTAATATCAACCTTTACTTAATATAAATAATCAAAAGATAAAATTCAATAAATTAGAAAGTGACAAGGAATTAATACACCTTATTGAGTATGTGATCCATTATGCCTTTTCTAGTGTAAAACATGGTGCAAAAAAAAGTGGCCTAGCATATTGTGCATTTTTATTAAAATTAAATATATTGGATTGTATATACCCAAATACTCATATATAAATGGTTTCACTTAATAAATCAAATGTGATTGACTCCATCATCATCCCAAAGTATTGGAGTAAATTAGAATCTTTATATGAATCCTAATATATATAACTAGTGTAAAAATATGGTTTAGATACTAGGGTAGATACTAGTGAAAATAGTGAGCCAACCACTGTATATGGAATGAGGTTAAATTATAGTTTAAAACTAGTGTAAATATTGAGAATAATCTAGTTATAGTGTATATAACATGGAGAATGACATGAATTGTCATTCCATCTATGAATCTAGTACAAAAACTAGTGCAATGAGGAAGTAATTTGTTGCACATGTCCCCAACTAATATTTGGTGCATATAGATTTTGAGACTCAATATAATGAATATGATTTTGAATAAAACTTATGTTCCAACCTAGAAAAACATACCATGCATGATTTCCCCCAAAATAAACAAATATGAAACAAAATTATGTAATTTTAAGTAATTTTAGAAACTAAGACTGTAAAATTGATGAATACTAATTTGAGTAAACTAGGGTTCTAATAAATTCTAGAAATACTTATTTTTTAGGCATTTGGATAATATCATTGGGAAGGTCACTATAGAAGTGCTCTAATTTCTAATATGGAACTCCTGTCCAAATTGACTTTTTATGTATTTTTTAAGACTAAAATTATGTTAACTAATCAATGTTAGGTCATGTCTATGTAATGATCTAGGAAGCCTGGTATTTAAGACAAACACTTATGAATTCCCCCTATTTTAAGGTTACTTATTGAGCATGTGTAATAAATTAACTCAAAATAAAAAGTTATGTAATAGGTTGTTATGACATAAAATTGTAAATATAAGTAATAATGACATCATGGAAAAATATGGCATCATTGTGTATGTAAACTAAGTATAGTGATAATCTAAAATGCATGTGAAAACAATCATTAAAAATAAGTGTGTTTAGATAGATGTGATAATGGAACATGTAAATGACTGAGTGATTGATTATATAATGCTAAATGGAAGTACTTAGGGAGTAATACATGATTTCCATCATGGCATTGGAAGGGACTGATTGTATAATGTCCATCATGGCATCTGAATCTAAGCAAAGAATCAAAATAAATGCCATGGTCATGATACACATAATCAAAGAGTTCACATGCAACATATAAAACACATGATCAAAATCTAAGGAGCCACAAACAAGGGACATGTTCAAATGTCACTCACTTGAATAAAATCCATATACAAAGGCATGTTTAAATTCCCTCATGTGCATACCAAGAAGTAATGGAGGCTTAGAGACACATAGAAGGACATGCTCAAATTTCCACATTCAAGAGTATAAAATACACACAAGGACATGTTTAAATGTCCTCACATGAAAAAAATATATATATAAAGGCTAAGAGCCACTATGCAATGACATATTCAAATATCCTCAGAACAAAAAGAGAATGCCATATATGATATGAAGATAGGAAAATCATATAAAAATCATTTTTGATTATGTATTTTGATCATAAATAGCTATGTTATAATCTAAGAAATATTTGGTAAATGAGGTAGGTAATAGTATATCACAATGTTAGTGATAAATATTGTAAGATGTAATACAATGTAAAGTACTAAGTGTGTGAGTAAGACTATGTGGGCAAACAAGGATACAACCCAGTTTTACCATACCCCCATTGCACTGAGATGATGAATGTACATGTTTTAATAAGCATGTGTGAAGAATATAACTAAGATGTGATAATCTAATCTCAATGATACATGAGTGGGGTGAGGGACATTAGAGCATTGCACTCTTGTCCTCCATAGTGCTCTTGTCTAACTACAATTTCTGAGTGTGTAACAATAAAAGCAATTATAATTGGTTTTGGGAATCATGTCTTATGTAATCTATAGTCACTCATATACACTGGTGAATCACATTTGATATAAAATTGTCTAACACACACACACATGTATAATGATGTACATAACTAAATTAATGTATGAAAAAGTACATATAAGCATGCATAAGTCTTTAATTTGTTGTTTAATGTAATATTTTACTATTTTGTATTTTTTGGATGAATATGAACCTAGAAACAAAGACAAAAATACTACCCAAGATGTCCTATGAGGGACTCACAATCAATTGGACCTATGTAAAGAAAAGGAATTGTGACCTTTCATAGATGGAAAGGTGGGTGTTATTGTGATGGATCTGATGTCAATGGATAATCTAAATATGGATCACTATAAATATCATTTCCATACTGATTATGTTGAGTTGTGGGGATTTTCAGATCCCATCTTAGAGTGGGTGAAACTTATGCTAGTGCCTTATGTGAAGTGCCCCTAATAATTTGTAAAACCAATCAAGGATGTGCTAGAGTAGAGAGTAGCTCTCTAGAATATGTGACAAATATATGCTACATGGGCCTCTCTAAAATAGACCTTTGTTGAAGTGTAGGTCTTTTTTATGAAAATATTTGGATATGTTGTACCTTTTTAGGCAACTATATGTTGGTGAAATTTTTATATGGTAAGGGGTACTTATAAGGGACCACTAGAACTATCATGAATTCATTAACATATATGTATTACAAGCATCTGTGAACTATAGAATTAACTACATGAATCTACTTAATCCAAGGATGTCCCAATAAAATGTCAAAGACCCCTACATTGGGTAGTATTATGAATTTGGTGGCCACATGTATGATACCAACCTATAATGGTAAAGTAATCTCACCAATGGAACTTTTTTATGACCATTAAATCATTTGATAACCATGGTGTTGGGAATCATATATTGATCTATGTATCCAAGGTGATAAATAATTGTGTTTTTACACATGTTCACACTTAAACCATTATTGATCATGACACTTGAATAGGTTGGTGATTAAAGTGTGGGAAAAAAAAGAGTGTAAATATGAGTTATTATTGATTATCTCATATTTTTCAAATGTAATGAGTGGCCTAAATGGTAGTGATGTATGATAAACACCTATTATATCATTTAAAGGATGTTATTCTTTTGTATGAAAATGATAATAAAATAGTGGAGGGTGTGAATTATATGTATAGTTCATGCCTAAATATTTTTATTGATTTTGTTTCACTTGGTTTTATTATTGTTCTTTATATTGGTATGTCCACATCAATGATATTTTCATTTATCAAATCTTGAATCTTGTATCTCAAATTAATACATCGATTAGTAATATGGCCTGGTGCCCTATGATATTTTTAGAATACATTCTAGTCAAAACCTTTTGGAAAAGGTTAATTAATATCAACCTCTTCAATGGGATGGAGAGAAATGATATTGTATTTTTATAGTGTTTTGACAACCTTATATGCAACTTTTAGTGAGTTAGTTAACTTTATTTTGTAGGATATGATAATTCAATGTGTGGAAAGGCTCTGTAACTATGTGTACTATTTATTTTTTTATCATTCTTGTTATCATTTGGTCTTACCTTGTATGGTGGATTTCTTGAATTCTTGGTGTTGGCATCAAATTTGGTTGTGTACTTAAGTTTGTTCATTTCCAATAGCTTGACTTCTCTTTCCTTTACTATATGGCACAAATATGTGAATGAGTTGAAAATTTTAAACGTAATTGATTCATGTAGATATGGAATCAAAATTTTATTAAATGCATCTTGTAATTATCTATTTACAATAGGATTTGCAATTTTCAATAACATGGTCTTTTATCTTAAAATGTATTCTACAATAGGCTCATCATATCTTTATTTGAGTATGGTGATTTGAGCATAGGAAACCTTCTAAGTGATATTGATTGAAAATTATGATAGAAACATATTGACCAAGGGATTCAATGCATGCATTGATTGGTGTGGTAAACCATAAAACCATTGTAATGCATATTCCTTTAAACTTCTCAAGAATATCTTGGTAAATAATTTGTCATTGGACATATTGTCCAAACATGTTACATGAAATGTTATAAGATTTTGTTATGGGGAACTCTTGACATCATATAGTGTAAACTTGGGTGTAAAGAATATTTTAGGTAAAGGATAAAATGATATATGTTATGTCAAAGGAGTGTGTAGTAAAACATGATAATCTAGTACACGGTTAGGTTTTCAGGCATCATGATCCAAATGTAACACCTTAGATTGTAAATATTAAATTTCTTACATAACAGATTATACATCAAGAGTAGTGGATTGTGTACTAACCAAAGGTGGTGTTACCAATGATATAGTAAGATTTTTATGGTAATATATTGAAACCCCTAAGTTTCCCCCATTGTAACAAGTAGTAAAAAAGTTATATCCAAAAGAATAAAAAGGTTATAGGTCTCAAATTATTATCCATTAGATTATTTATTAAGTTTCTCTCTAATAATATTGATAATATCATCTAGTATATCATTATTATGTGAGAGAAAACCTTAAAACTACTACATTTTTGTGTCATCAAATCTATTTCCTTTCTCTACCATGATGGATTTATTAAATAACTTTTGAAAATATGTGTCTTGGGAAGATATTATTGTGATACAATGGTTAAATTAGAAAGACACAATTTTCAAATTTGAATGCTACTAAAATTAAGATGATACAATAGTGAAAATGTTATAAAATTTAATAGATCTAAAAATTGTAAAATAGCTAAAGGAAATAAGATCAAGAGGGATAAAAATATTAGAAACATCTATGGATAAGGCTTGGAAATGTTTATATAGCAAATTGGTTCAATGATATGTTTTATCAAATTTGGGATTTATGTGAAAACCCTAGATGACAACTCTACTATGAAAAACTAGGATTAAAATATAATAATGATAAAATTAACTTATTTATAAATACTTTATTATGTAAACTTAATAAAAATATAATTTTAAGGATAAAATAAAGACTAATCTATAAAATATACCTCTAGGAGGATTTAGGGTTTGAAACTTGTTGTGTAAAGAGGTCTTGTGAATGGAATCAAGGATATAAAACTATAGTTGGGCTTGGATAACACTATTTATAAGACACTAGAGGGGGTGATCTTATCCTATATAGGTTTCTCTTGTCCACCTATAGTGTAGAAATCATTGTTTTTGTATTATATACACCTTCATTTGTAAAGCTTGTATTTAGTGTGAGAGATTGTGATCACTTACAGATATCACTATGTGAATAATTTTCCTAAAACCCCTAATTTCTTGGCATTCTAAGAATAATGAAAATCAATGGAAAAAAGGGGTCAAAAATTTATGTTGGGTGAGACATTAACACCCCATGTGTTTATTTCTACCTACATACCATTACTCCACATAGGGATCAAACTCCATGTATTTCTCTCATGCTATGATGGTGTGTGAATAACTAGTATAATGTGATAGATGTTGGTGAAATAATAATGTGATTATATTATTTAACCATGACATATACTCAAATTTGAGCTTTGGGTTAATAAGGTTATATGTAATTAGAATTTGGAAAAATAGGTATTCTACTCTCAATGTGCAACTGTGATTCTGGTGCTTTTCATTATGGAAGCCTCATCCTATGCCAAATGGATTGAAAAGTGATTATATAGTCATATCATTTAAAATCATTTGAATAGGTATAATTATGGATATGGGCCAACATTATTATAGCTTTGAATTTGGTAGATTATCCTTTATTTGGTAGGAAGATAGGAGAGGGGGAAGGACACTAGAGCAGTTCACTCCTATCCCTTAAGGAACTCTTTTATAATGGGTTATTTTCTCATGTTGAGTGTTAGGAAGGGCCTAAATGGTGTTTAAGGTTGACCAAGATAGGAATAATTTATTTTGGGGGTCATATATCATCTTATAAAAGCGTGTAAGGTGGTTGAAAATGACCAAAATGGGCCCTAAAATAGGTCTAGAGCTAAGTGTGTAAAGGAGTGGTCATAAGTGTATAGTTCTAGATTAAATGTTAATATTATGCATCTATAGACCTATGAAAAAAATTATCTCCAACTAAGAATTTATTTTCTATCCTATTCAAATCAACATAGCTTTTCTACTTGTCATTGGCTTCATCCAATCTCTATCTTATTATCTTAACCTACTCCTCCATTTTAGTAAGCATATCAGGTTCAAAGACCACTCTATCCTCTAATATATCCCAACTGATTGGTGTTATATTGTTCTTATTATTAATTATTTAAAATAAAACATCTTTAAATCTTATTAGAATGAGTTATTATAAGAAAAATCAACCAAAGGTAACTATTCTTGCCATTTATATTGATGGTCCATATAATACATCCTCAAAAGATCCTCCAAGATCTAATTCACTCTCTCTATTTATCCATCTATGTTTGGATGATAAGTTGTACTAAAGTTTAGCTATATAACCAAGATTGCATTTAGGGTTTACCAAAACCTTAAGGTCATCCTAAGGTCCCTGTCTAAAATGATATTTTTTTGGAACCCATGCAATTTATACACCTCCTTCACAAACCTTTTAACAAGCATTAGTGCATCATATGTAAGATTAACTAGAATAAAGTGTGATAATTTAGTGAGTTTATCTAAAACCACCAATATTATGTCATGATGATTAATTGAAATAATAAATTCTTGGATAAAGTTCATACTAATGAATTGCAACTTCTATTATTTAATTGTAGAAAATATAATTAACCCCACTAGTTAAGATGTAATCCATTTAGTTTTTAAACAATATAGAACAAAACATAGGATAAGAATATAAATATTAAGCATAATAGAGTGAATGATACATAATTACACTAAAATAATCCACATTTATAGATATACAAAAATATACAACCTCTATTGTTTATAACATTCAAAATTATGAAAAAATATATAACCACTACTATATTAAATAATAATAAATCAAAATGTACAATTTACTACATTTCATCACTAAATATCAAGGTACATATGATAAGATGACCAACAATACATTTGAGCCTCATAAGATATCTCAATAATTAGTACAAATATACATGATAATGATTCCTAGATGGTTGATCAACTAAAGAGAGGGAGAGCATCATTAGGGTGATTTTCCTTAAACCATAGACTATGACTCTCCTGCACACCTACCCACTAGGAGTGTTCCTTCCCAAACCAAGGAAAGCAATGCTTTAACTAATATGACATCACACATACACATGTAAAATAAAAAGTACAATGGAATGATAATGTCTCTATTATAAAATTAATTTGGCCAATTTTTTCATTATATAATTTAGATCTCTCATGTATCTAAGTGAATTCTACACACACATACCCTCTAATAATATATATAAATATATCATTTGGTATTAGATGGTACACACACACATACATTTTCATGACATAAACCTCATATACCTATCACCTGGTGTCAAATAAAGCATGCATGATAAAATATCATAAATTAATTTCAAATTATAATAACTACATATTTGTAACATACAACCACTCATCAAATCAGATAAATCTTTACTTATTTAATTTAGTATAAAGTTAAAGCAGTTGTCTAATATGGGGAAATCATCTTGTTTTATCATAACACAACTACTATTGACACATCTAAGGATTTTAGGTTCTTATTAATCAATAAAATTAATAATTTCCATATATAAGCATAACCATATACCTATATTATAAAAATGAAGTGATAAATACACTATTTCCATCTCAAAGAATTTCACATCTTTCATTTCTTTTTAACATTATACAACTCATGTATTAAAACTAATAGAACACAAAATGGCTCATTTTCATAGACCTTAGAATTACTTATTAATAGGAAACAAGATATTAATCTTTGCATTTACTTTTATACCACTTGTAAATCTTTATTGCATATTTGGACACTTCCATAATTAGGGAAAGCTTATATTTTAACAATTATAAATGCACTATTCACACCCATACATATCATATGCACATTCTACTATATAATTTTATAACTTTCAAAATAATACTTATAAAGAAATTTGCACACCTGAAAGTATGTTTTAGTGTATAAAATTTCATCAATTTTTCATAGCACTTGAATTCATTTGCAACTAAAACACTTTCAACTAAACTATCCAATTTTTCCATGTATGTCAACACCAAATGATACTATCTAAAGTTCTACTATATTTATCCAATTATATATATATATATATATATATATATATATATATATATATATATATATATATATATTCACTAGTAAATAAGTCTCAAAGCTCAGCTAAATCACCATGATATATAATCTAGTCTTGTTTTACACATGATCATATACATATAGGTAGTCTGCACTTAATATATGATTATTTTAATAACACATAAATGTATACATCCATACATACATACATACATATATACATGTGTGTGTGTGTGTGTGTGTGTGTGTGTGTGTGTGTGTGTGTGTGTGTGTACATTTTAAATGTGTTATTAAAATAAAAATATCTTAAGTGCAGTCTACCTTACAACCTAAATACATTATCATGAGACCATATAATAAAAGAGGGTACAACTACAAGCTACAAATACATTGTGAATCTTCCAAACACCCAAGTCAAATTATATATATATATATATATATATATATATATATATATATATATATATATATATATATATATATATATATATATATATATAATTTAAATAATAATATCTTAAGTGTAGTCTACCTTACAACCTAAAGACATTATCATGAGACCATATAAGAAAAGAGGGTATAACTACAAGCTAAAAATACATTGTGAATCTTCCAAACACCCAAGTCAAATTATATATATAAATAGAGAGAGAGAGAGAGTGCATGCATATATATTTAATTGAATGAAATATAATAAAAAATTGTAGTTTGAATTAAGGCTCGAATAAATATGAAAGAGGTTGTATTCACAAAATAAGAATAACTACAACCCATAAATATATATATTAAATTATTGTTATAGCCCAAATTTTCAACCTGGAGAAGTAAATTAGACCTTCTCAAATTTGGGATAACATGGAACTATCTCTACATATAGACAAGTTGTCAAAAGAGATAGATCTCTAGATTGAAGGGCTAGCTCCCTTGATCCATCATTTAGGCTCACACACTACACTAGACTAATCACTATTGGGGGTGAAAATGGAAGAAGGAAACATAAAAGTAACCTATACTAATAAATTTGATACACCAAATATATTTCCACAAACATTCTTGTATTTGCACTAAGAAGGCAAACTACTAAAATTGATCTCAACTCAAGGTTATTCTATCATAAGTGTTTATACATGGAGGTAGATTGATATGCATATCTATAGGTGGGTGAATAAGAGGTCTAATGTATGACACTACTAATATCTCGCACTTAAAAACACACCTAAAAAATGTATACACTTCATGAGACCTATTAGAAGAGATGTTACTCACACAAGACATACAAGAGAATAATGGAAACAAGGAGAAAACATTCATCATTTTTAATATAGATGGACTACTTCACATACTTCACTGAGAATTGTAGAGACTAAATCAACTTCAAAATTTTATTCAAAGGAAAAACAAGATGTCAAACTAATATGGCTTCACCAAACCAATTGTGTACTCTTGACAATGCCAAATTGGATTCAATATGTAGAACATAGGAGAGGAGAGAGAAAGAGTGACATTGGATAATCACTAGGACAAGTTTCAAGTCATGAGAACTAGTTACAATGAAAGAGAATGAGTTTTAAAATAGTTCATGAAGATTTTCTTGGATAAGTGTCCATCTAAAACATAACAAATTCCTGAAGTTAGGATAGGGACACTTCATGTCCTTCTTGAAACTATATTATTGGTGATGTTTCTATGATAAAAGGAATCCAAGAGGAGAGATTAATATTACGTTAGTCCAAGAAATTAAAATCATAACAACACACTAAATCCTAACACCTCTAGCCTAGACACTAAGGAGGGCTTAGTAACAAACACTAAATGAAAGTAAAACAAAAACATAAAAGACAATAACTCTTTTACCTTCCTTGAGAGCTCCAAATGAAATTTTTTAAATGGCTTGATCATATTATGCATCAAAAAGTCTTTTTAAATGAAGGTTATGTGGCTCCTTCTCTCCTTTTCACCTTGGCTTGTGATTGTTTGGCTTAATAATTGGGTATGGTAACCTTACTTGCAAAGCTTGTTTATCTCTAAATTAACATTATAACTTTGGATTATGAGAGTTTGTTGAAGATATTTGTGCATAATAACTTTTCACCAAAATAGCTTATGGTTAAATAGGCATGGCCTTGTATTTATACTCTTAGGAAATTAACTCTAACCCAAGTGTAGTTAGGTAAGAGTTAATTGTGGTTAAGTCTAGGTTAACCTTGGTTGAGTTGAGGCTAACTCCAGCTGAGTTAGGGACATTTGATGAGACATAGGTTTAAATGATTATGTCTTCCACTTAATTCAGATATTTTTGTAATTTGAATGGTGACTCACAAAAACAATGATGAAAGGGTTGATATTTTGAATTTGGGAATTTCCTTTTTGAGATATTCATTAATTTCAAATGGATAATTCAACTAGGAATTTAATCTTGTTTAATTTATAAATTGATTTTGATTAGATTTTTAACTCTTTTAATTTTTTATTTAAGTGTATAAGTGCCCCACTTAATAGGTCCATAGGCCAAATTAATAGTTGTGATGTCGCAAGGTGATTAGGAATGAATCTGTGAGAGGTTATTATTGTGTATGGGATATTAATCGAAATAGGGATGCCTCAACATGATTTTGGAATTTGTTGAATGATGAAAAATCAAATTTAGGATGTTTAATGATTTTTAGGCTTAATTTTTAATGGTTGGTATGAATCAATCTGAAGTCTAGTTAGGATCCAGTTGTGGCCAGTTTTAGGTATCTATAATTTGCCCCTATTTGGGAAGATATTTCAATATATAGGCATAGTAAAATATTATCAAATAATTAAATAGGCCATTAATAAATAATATAATTATTGAGGAAGAATTTCCAAATAATGTTTAATAAGCCCATAATGATTCCCCCTTGAGGGATTTACCGATATATATAATTGATGGATGGTCCCTCAAAAAGAAGCAAGAATAATAATGAAATTAAACCATGGGTAAGATTAATCTAATCAAGATAATTCTTGCACATATTGATTTAAAAATTATTGATTTTCCCAAAGGAGTTTATAATTAGTAATAAATGTCGAGGCACTAATTAACCCAAAATCATTTATAATTAGTGGCAGAGGTATGTGCCACAATAGGGCAAATAAGTCAAAAATAATCATTTGCCCACGTGAAATTATACTCATTAAGATGACCTATATTGAAACATGATATTTGATTATGCCCAATAGGGTATATTGGCAAGAATAACTAAAAGATATAACTTATGGCATAGATTAAATGTGAGAGAGCATAAACATAGATGGCATGGTCTAATGACTCAAGAATCCACAAAAAAATAAGCACATGAAGATGTACAAAGTGATGAAAGAGATGATTGGAAGAATAATAATTGATCAATGTGAATGAGTATATTTTACCTAACAAGATGGATATTATCCTCCTTATTATCATTTATACAACTAGAATGTCCAAGGGGTTGATTTAATAAAGGAGGGTGAGAGGACTTACCAAGGAGAAGTTTATGTGGCTTCAATACTTGTAAAATTTATCGAGCTGATTTGTTCTATAACATGTGATAATATGCATCATGATAGAAAACCATTATAGCTTATCTATAATGTACATAAGGAATTAATCCTAATCCAATAAATAATTGAAAATAATACACTAATGATAAAAATCATGATGACAATGTTGACATATGAATATGGATAGACTCAAGAATAAGGTGCAAAGAATCACCCAATGAAAGCATATAAACTGAGTATAGGCACAATAATAAAATTAAAAAATAAAAAATAACTAAACAAACACACAAAACTTGAAATAAAAATCAACATAAAGCATCATGTATTTAACCAATTCAATATATATGCATGAAGGCTCAATAAAATGATAAATAAGTGATGCCCCTAATCAAGGTTACATGTAAAGGGAAGGTCACACCCCTAATGGAAGTGGAATAGATTAAAACCAAAAATGGATTTGTCCTAATATGGAAGATTGAGGATGAATGACTAGATTGAAATAGTACAAATATTTTTATATTTTGAGGCTTTATATCTCATTAGAAGATTATAAGCTGATTTTCTAATTTTTAGGTTTTTGAAATGTTTTGAATGTTTTTTATTTTTCTATGCATCTCAACTTGATTGAGAATTATGAGATACTAAATGTTTAAATTCATAAAATAGTGAGATCATGGTTGGAGAATGGGTGATAGGTTTGACCTCAACATGAATTGAACACCACCTATATAGCCCTATTCAAACCTCCAATCATGGTAGTTCCACCTACACAAAAGGCAATGATCTCTGACTAGGTAATAATAGGTTTTCAAATTTAGGAAAATAGTAATGGAAAGGTGATTTAACAAGTCATGATAAAATTTGTTATTCATAATTTACCATAGGTAGTTATAATGAGGAAACAATGGCATAGGTTAGTGATACTAATTTTCCCATAGGCGGTTATAATTAGTAACACAAATTAGAATATTGATTTTTCTAAAGGTGGTTATAATTAGTAACACCAGTCAAATGTACATGAAAAATAATTTATTAGATCCACTATCATACTTCTTTCATAGACTATCATTTAAACATAGAATTTTAAAAATACTAAAATTAGATTGAAATTCCTTCACAAAAGGTGCAGACAAAACCAAAAGAACCAATATCAAAAATTTTGTGTAGATCAGGTCAAAAAAATATTTGGTATAATATTTATAGGTATAATGGGATGGAATATGGTATGACACAAGGAATATGATAGGATGGAAGTTGGATACAGTGTTAATAGGGTTTCCCCCAAGTGATAAGGTGAGCTAAGTGGCAAGGTATGAAACAATGATAAGAGTAATGGAAAATGAAAAAGATAAGGTAAATATATGGTATTTTTATTCCTAATGATGTGTAAATCCATGTCCTAATAAATATATGATCCAACCAGAATAGCCCAATGTAAATTGATAGCCCATACCTCTTGTGAATAGTTGCTCTGTCAAGAATATGTTGTAGATTTGGACTATAATAATGTTGTGGTAATATTTGTTGGTCATTGATTCTATTTCCTTCAAATGTTGAGATAAGATGTCTTTATAGCATCTGAAAAGGAAATTACTACCAAGGATGGTAAATATGGATAAACAATGGATAAAAGGTCTAATTTGGTGATGGGGTGATGGATCATAATGGAATGTATAATGGTTGGGCAATAAATGAAGATCAATATTTTTAGGCACATACATTGTTTTTAATTTTGGATTTGACATAATTTTGGTTACGGTGGGACCAAATAATTTTGAATATGTTCTTGATAGGACCACCATATTTTTCTATTATTTGGACCTAAGAGTATCTTCCATCTAATTATGCTATAGATTATAAGCTATACTAATGTTATCTTTAAAAATATCTTCATCAATAGTGAAGAATTAATTTTCTCATCTATTGGTGCCTCAAAGAGGTTTTATCCAATAAGGTTATCTTGATTATCCCATAGTACCTCCAAAAAGGTTTCACTAAATAACATTGAATTTTGATTTTGATTATCTTCTAATACCTTCAAAAATGTTTCACTATAAGATGTTGAGTTTGGACTTTGATTTTCCCCTAATGCCTCCAAAAAGGTTTCACTAGGAGATTGTTCTTATTTTCCATGATTATGGTCTTAGTCCCACTGATATTCTTTAACTAATTTGTTTCCATGGATTCGATTTAGTAAAGTGTGATTCTTTCAATCCCAATCAACACTTGTGGGAGGTGAAATGTCAATATAATGGCTATGTTGGGTGGTGTTAATGGTATGTGGAATGGTAATGGAATGAGAAGAGGCATCATAATCCTCATATAAGATACTAGGAGAACTTGTATCTATGCTAAAGTAATCATCCTCAAAAACTATGGAAGGATCAACAATATATTTAGATTGATTTACAAGGCATGTGCAACCAATATTGCAATAGCTATGAATGTATTCTAATTTTGAATCTGAATCCAACTCAAAGGACTCTAAATCTGATGTTGAGACTAATGTTGATTCTACTTCTAATGTTAAATTTGATGTCAATTCAAGAATAGAACCTAACTTCAATGTTGATTCTTCATCTGGTATGGATGTTACTACAATTATGTCCTCTTGAATGTTTGGTATTGGATAAGTGATGGCATGTAATGGCATAATGGGATCCATAGAGACTATTTTATCAAAGTGAGACTCCTTAATGAGGGGGAAAAGGTAAAGAGACAACTCCACAAAGACTAGATTATCAAATGGAGACTCTTTAAAAATAGGACAATGGTCGAGATAATGATTTACCTAAAGGTAGTTATAATCATTAAGAAGTAACTCAACTAAGACTGGATTGTTAGAGTGAGACTCCTAGATAATGGGAATATGATCAAAAGGTGATTCATCATTGGTTAAATCATATTAAATAGGTGTTTCAATAAAATCATCATGGATTAGTTGGATTTCTTGGCCTTGGTTTACAAGTAGTTGTAAAATACCAGTTTTGAATACATCTTGATCTTCAAATGATTGGATAGGTTAGAGAAGTAATGATTGTTTTATTGGAGAGGTACTGATTGGCTCAATTAGGGATAGACAATTGGAATGGGTTTTCTAAATTTGGGGAATGTTTTCAATGTTTGAAAGATGATTGGCAGTTGGATAATGATAGGCTTATCTACAATGGGTTTAATAAAGGCTGGCTATCATCATAAGATAATAACTATCATCCATCGAGTTGTAGGTGCATAACCGTGTTGGAATAATGAGATATTATACTTAGAAGGGCCTATAATGGTAATGGTAGGGAATTTTGAATCTTATTTACTTGAATAAGCCAAAGGAAGATGTCCTATAATAATAATGGTAGGGCATTATGAAGATTAGTTTCTATCATGAGCCAAAGGATAAGGTACTAGTATGGTAATCCTTAGACACTATAGAGCTTGGTGGCTCATGCAGTCCAAAGGGGGGTTAATGGTATAGGTGTTGTATTAGGTACCATGAGTGGTGAAATCAATAACATCATATGTTAACCAACCTAAAAAAGGTATCACCTCATGTTGTTCTTGAGGATCTTGGATTTGTTCCCCAGATTAAGTATTATAAAGAGGATAAAGATCCATCTCATAAACATCATCCTAGTATGGGTCTTGAACAAAGTCATCATATGAAACCATGTTATCATAACCTAAATTGTACATGGCTCCTCGTGTAATGAGACATATCCAATTCAATGATAAACATTTTTAAAAAAGGCCTAAAGTTTTTAAAACTCTAAAAAATAACGTTCAAATCATAGTCTAACTTGGTTTAGGAGTGGATTTGTATCTCCAAAAATTTATATGCTAAAACTTGGTCTAAAATAATCTAACATCATATATATTAGACAAATGGTCAAGTGGATGAATAAAAACCAACATGGCAAACTCTATGTACAAAGTGTTTCAAACTAGTCTAATCTAAATAAAACAAAATTTGTTAGGTATTTTTGAGAAGGCTCAAAACATGAATGTGCTAGGTGTTTTAGAAAAGGAACAAAAGCTAGACTTTAAACAAAATAAGGTATGATATTTAATCTAACAAATTTGAAACACTTTGACATGAACTAGGCATTTAGATTTAAACATTAACTTCATCAATTGGTATAAGGCATGAAACAATAGGCATATGGAAGTTAGTCTATTTCTCCCAAATAAAGGCACACACAATAATTTTCAAATTGAATAAAGAATTAACCTAAGTTACACAACCCAAAAGTGAAAGATCGATATCCAAGCTAAAATTACACAAGGCATAGGTAAAAATCAATCAATATTTAGATTTGATCTTGTCAAGTCTAATTTCAAACTCAACTTAGGAAAACTAGACTTATTTAAATAAACAATAATCTAGAAAAGGAAAAATAATATAATGACACTAGGTAAATATCTAAAAGGCATACGTGGCTTTGGTCTTGAAATTAGAGTTTTAGACACAAGTCCTTGAAATAATCCAAATAGTGTAATGACATTATCATGATCTAAAGATGTGATTAATGGTTTTTTTCAAGACTTAAAGGCACAAGATTCAAAAATGAATTGGGTAGCATAATTATACCCTTTATAATCAAATGACACACACAAACAAGATTTATAAAAAACTAAGGCAAAATTAAAATGTCAAATGGGTGGCATAACACTTCCTCAAACAAAGGATTAATATATAAACAAGACTCATTTTTGATGTGGTAAGATATATAATATAGTTTAGACTCAAAATCATGTAAGAAAGGATAAAATTGACATAAATACTTAGGTGTAATGTCCTAAATCCTAAACCTAACAAGGTTGCACAATACTTTAGAATTACATCAATATACTCACTCTTGAGAGGATTTTAATTGTTAATCCAAAAAGTAAAATCACATGAAAAGTAGGGTTTTTAGGCCCTCTCTTCTCTTAATAATTTTTACTGCAACATGGAAATTTAGGCTACTCACCCCACATCAATAGTATGTCTATGATAAGTGGGGTTGTTCTAAACTATCAAATTTTTACTTGTTTCTAGATGGTCCCAAGTGTCAATAACATAAGATATGTAATCATGTAAATTAGATCCTCATTAATTGGATGCTCAATGTTATGTCATGTCTGAGTTGATCATACATTTTGAGGGCAATAGTCACTAACAAATGTATTTTAAATGCTCAAACTAGCATCCCAAAAATTTACCAGCTTAATTTATATATCCCACCATGGAGTGGGGTTGAAACCATGATAAGAGATGAATTACCAGGTTAATTCTTCCCCAAATAATCCATGAGGAGGTGATGAAATCCTTCTCACATGCCAAAATACATGAAAATAAAGACAAGTGAAATGATTTATGTTCATTTTGGGGTCACCCAAACCATACAGCTTTGCGGAGGGCCTTAACAATGTTAGTTTCATGCTTTAGACTAAAGTAACAAAGGTAAATAATGAGCACTTTTGGTTACCCAATTTTGCTAAAGGGGATGGGGGGAGATCATACACACGTCACTCATTTTTATTAAACAAATAACTTCAACAAAAAAGAAATAAAAAATGAAACTCTTAAGAGTATTGATCTAATGTGAGAGTTCATTTTAATCACCAAAAAAAAATTTGTAGTGAAGTTTGATCCCCATGGCATATATTGTTTGAAAAATTTGTAAAAAACATAAAAAAAATAAGGCATACTTTGCTTTTTCCACCTTAGGACTTGTAATTTGTTAGAGGGTTTGCCTACTTAGAATCCCAAAAGTGAGAGAGGAAACAATATTTTTTAAATTATCTCTCAAGTTTCTCTATTTTTTGTCTCAAAGAGATTGATGTCAATCTACATATGGATTGATGTTATTCTATAGAGATCAACATCAATCGATACATTAGGAACCAATGTCGATTGATAGAGATCGACATCAATTTCCTAGAAAATAAAGAAAAACACAATATGTTTGGACAAAAAGGATGATTATCAAAACAAGACTAAAATTAGCTATCTTTATGGATCTAGACAGATGTTAGGGATAACCTAATGTTAGTCCTCACATTTTTATTTTTATAGTTAGGTAAATTACGATTTATTGAATAACAAATACCATATAGTAAATCACTAGTTAGTTACATTGATATATTAATAATATATCATGTATAGTTAGTTGGTTAGTAAAATATATTTTTTATAGAAACAATATATTTTATGTATACCTATATATCTATTAATGGGTTTGTTGTTAGTTTTCCTTCCTATTTTATAGGAAATGGTTAGTTAGTCTTGGCTATTTAATATCACATGTATTATTTGAAAGATATGTAGCATAAATAATATTGGTGTGTTTATTGTCTGAGAATGTTTTTGAGTATGATCTATTTGTGAGATGTAAATTTTTCTCAAATATAAACCAAATTCATTATCTGGTATAAAATCCAATTTGATCTCTAATGGAAGGTTGGCAGTTAGAATAATTTATGTTTAAAGGGTAGTTTTAATATTCAATACCTTGAGTAATAGTGAATGCAACCTATTTTTCTTATGTTGATGCTATGAAAGGAAAATAGAGATTTGGAATTTTATTATTAATTTTTTTCATATAAGGATGTGGTAACTCATCTTTCTCCTACAATCCAAGACATGGCAGAAGTGCTTAAATGAAAGAAACTTAAATAAAATTAGTGGTGAAAGGTTCTTACATTATTGATTGACAATATTTCTCTATGAAGTTTTCTCATTTGAAGAATCTACAAAGACCAGATAAGTGGCATGAACCTAGATAGATCACATAATCACCTATAGATTTTCTATAGCTATCTCCAATCATGTTTGACTCCATAAAATTTGCCATATAATTCCTTCCACTATATTCCTACCTATGCAGCATTCAACTTGCCATATTTTCATCCACAAAAATAATTTGCTTTAACTTAGTCTTCCACTACATCAATTTTCATGCTCATAGCACATCTCCTCTAGGATGTTGACTATTAACGTATGACACACAAATTTGTCTATCCAAGTGTTGTTCATATGTCATCCCATCCTGATGTATTATTCCATGCACCACTTTATAATGTCTTGTGAGTCATTTGTTTTTAATAATTTTAATTCAATTATCTCTTCCATCATGTCGATCCAAGTATTTTTCTAGTATTCTACAACATGTGGATCAATATGCATCTATATTGACTCATAAAATTAAATTTTTTACATAAAGGTGATTATTTTGATCATGATCTTGTTAGATCAACCACATGACTTGGATTTTATAGACTTGAATAGAATCCTGCTTAATCTTCTCTTCTAAGCTATAGACTTCTCTTGACCTACCATCCATGCAAGCTAAAAAATTGTTGAATAAGTTTCTATTAACGGTGGATGTATTTTATATTATACATGGCATCAAATTAGATGCTTTCCATGTTATGTATACTCATCAAGCATTGTGAAATATATACTACTCAATACATCAGACCCATTTATGATCTAGCTCCCTAAGTATTATCTATACTATTGAATTCATATCAAGTTTCACTTCATCCATGTCTACCATTTTCCATGTAAGCTATGAACATTTGAATTTTATATGGTTGTGATGTTTTAGTTTTTTTAGTATCCTTTTATTATGATTGTATAAGTCATAAAATGCAATCTGTGTCATGTAAGTCATGTCATGCAAGTCACAAGTCATTTTTCATAAGTCATTAAGGTTTATGGTTAAGTCATAAGTACAATATTATTTTAATAGGTATAAATGTCATTATTATATTTAGAGTTTATTTGAAGTGTTCAAATTATTAAAGGTAAAATTTCAAAATTAAATCTCATGTGTTATTATTCAAAATTATATTTTATTGTCTTATCATGCAAAAATTTAAAAGTGTCAAAAGAGTCATGCATGGTAATTAATCAATGACAATTAGTCATTTTAATTATCATTTCATGTCACCAAAAATATGTCATTAGTTATCAAAGATTCAATAAAGTTTTTCACATGTAAAAAAATACAAAGTATCAGTCTAAGTCAAGTCATTTTGTTAATATTGTCAAAAAATGAGTCAAAGTGTTAGTTTTATATACGAAGGACATATTCTCGCTTGTACGCAATGTCCTGAGTCAAATGCCAATCTTGTGGGGGAAATCCTATTCCATTCACAACAATATTTTGCTTCATGACTTCATCAACTAAGTATGTTGTAGACACAAGATGATGGAGTAAATGGAGGTTGGATGTTCCAGAGCCTCTCGTCAATCACCAATGATGGGGCCTAGTATGATTTGGTGATGTATATAGTATGATGTGATTTTTTATATTTTTCCATTGTGTGTGTTTAAATAAGAATATAAGTCCATTCCTATTTGAGTATTGAAATAAGTGATTATTTATTTTTGTAACCCTTGTAATAAAAATATTGATGAGGACTAAAAGAATGATGAAGCATTTTTTAAGGTTGTTGGTTGTCCTATAAAACTATCTATTATTTTTTATTGTTGGTTAACCATATGAAAAACCATCTTTTGTATGTGGGTTGGTGGTAAACCAAATGTAAAACCATCTATTGTTTATAGGTTATTGGTAAAATGAGTACAAAACCATCCAATGTTTGTAGGTTGGTGGTTAGCTGAGTGAAAAACCATCATGTGAGTTTTTGTGAGAGTTGCAGTATAGGATGATGTCTTCCCCATGTTCATACTAAGGGTGGGAATTTAAGGGATAACCTAATGTTAGTTCTCACTTTTGTGTTCTAACTATTAGATAGATTATTATTTATTGAATAGTAATTACCATATAGTAAATCACTAGTTAGTTATGTTGATATATTAATAATATATCACATATAGTTAGTTATTAAAATATATTTTTTATAAAAATAATATATTTTACTTATACCTGTATCTCTATTAACCAATTTTATTTTTAGTTTGCCTTCCTGTTCTGTACGAAATGGCTAGTTAGTCTTGGATATTTAATAGTCCATGTATTATTCAAAATCTATGAAGCAGAAATAATATTGGTGTGTTTATTGTCTGAGAATATTCTAAGTATGATTTGTTTGTGATATGTAAATTATACACAAATCTAAATAAAATCCATTATATGAAAACATTTAAATAGACAATATGCAAGTTTTTGAACATAGAATAAAAACCATAAAACTCAAGAAATGTTAGGTTGTGGAGCTAAAAGCTTCACTGATGCAGACACAGAGGAGGTTGCAGAAGGGTTGCACAGTGTTACTGTCGCCGGCGACGGTCAAGCCAACCGACGTCAGTAGGGAGGAGACAAGAAGGCAACCAATGTTGGTCAGTAGTCGGCCGGCGTCGGTACCCCCCAGGTAGACAGGGACCGATGTCGGTCACCTGTGGTTCGAGCTACGAGTATATTGAAGGTAGTTAGTTGATGAACCAAGTGTTTGCATGTTTAGAGCCAATTTTAGACTAAGAGCTGTAGATCTAATTATTGTAATTAGGTGTCTAATTATTGTTTGGATGAGATCTATATATTAGAATCATGGTTGTATTGTAAACTTGTGCTAGAGAGTAAGAGAGCAATATTATAAGCTCCTTCTATGTGTGAGGTGAGCAATGGTGTGTTCCTCCTAGTGCCACAGTACCAAGTGTGGGTGTTGGATTAGAGAATCAGTAGGGTTCTTCAAGAGTGTATGATCTTGGTCATCAGGTGAGCATGGCTTCTATAGGAGATCTACATGGTAAGTAAGATCATTGATATGCAGGTGTATGTGTGTGCAAGTTCAAGGTTCACAAGTGTGTAGAACCAGATTGATTTGTAGGTGTGCAAGATTAGAGAGGACAGTAACACAATAGGGAGCAGTATCAGGCAAGATCTACTTGGAGTACAGTGTGTACTCAGATAGAGCAAAGAGGAAGGCAAGGAAGATCCTTCCATAAGTAAGGTCTATTGAGGTGCAGGTTGTTGCAGGTTCAGGAGAGATCTACTTGAAGTACATTGAGTACTTGTGGAGTGCGTGGAGCACAGGTGTAAGGTGAACACCAACTCTGTGTTTGAGTTGGGTGTTGGGACCTAAGAGAGAGAGATTTGAGGAGAGAATTACTATTCACTTGAGGTGTGGGAAGCCTTTGAAGAGGTGGTGGAGAAGAAGTGGCATCTTCTTTATTGTATTCTTTTCTGTAAGAGTTTTAATACAAGTTGTGTATTGTCTCTCATATCATGTGTTATTTCTGGATTCTAGTTACTTGTTGATTCTGGTTATTTTCACATATTAAGTTGCTTGTATTTGGTAATCAATTGTGTGCTTCCAGTTTATTCATATCCCAACACGTGGTATCAGAGCTAAGGTTGCAGGAAGCGGTTTTGTGTTTGGTTACAGGTCACTCTTAGGGGTTTTTGATTGAGTGGGAGCAGAGCAATGGTAGATCAAAGTAAGCTAAGAATGGAAGAGTTAAAAAGCACAGATGATCACTTACAGTCTTATGGAAAGAAAGAGTAGGTAAAAAAAATTTGTTGGTTTGTGGAAGATCAGCATGAAGGAACTGAAGAAGCAGATGTTGCAGGTGATGTGGCACAGGATGCTCTGGGAGGTTTCTTGGATAAAGTTGAATCTTGGTTAACATATTCTGTTGCCTCTTTCCATGCAGCCCCAGGGAGAGGAGTTGGTGAGCCTTGCCAAATAATTGGCAAAAGGAAAGTGAAGCTAAAATTGTAGGCAGCCAACACATGGGTGTTGAAGGAGGTCATGCAGGTCCCAGGTTTGGAGATGTGGCTAATTTCTTCATAAGAGTTTGGTGATGAGAGATGCATAAGAAATCTCACATCAAATACACTTGAATTAGCTAGTGGTAAGAAAATAGGTACTCTTTATCTACTTGTGTATATTACTGATTCTTCTTCTGTTGTGGAGATGTGGCTTCGTAGGCTTGGTCACATGAGCAGGAAGGAGATGCATGTTCTTAAGCAGAAGATAGATATATCTAATAGGCTTAAGAACTAGAAAGCCTTGGTGTTCTTAGAGGAGATGGTAGACAGAGACCAGTGGATGGGCTGGATACTTTTGAGCAGGGTAGTTTGGACATGGGTGTTGATTTAAAGGAGCTCGCGGGTAAAAAGTCATCACTTACAAGAAAACACAGGTCCAGCGTTGGCAAGAAAACCGACGTCGGCAGTAGTAAGACCGATGTCAGTCATGAGGACCAACGTCGGCAGTAGGAGGACAATGACATCGGTAGGGTTGGTAGTCAAGACAGGCACAAGAATCAACGTCAATTGGATGCAAACTGTGTGGTGACCGAGGTCAGTCACTGTAACAGATTTTGGGTGGACAACACGCTATTAAGGAGTCTCAAACACCCATATGGAGGACTGAAGATGTAATTAGGCCTCAAATTCATTGTTCCTCTTCTTTACACTCATTGCTTACTACAGAGCAAGAAGGATCCAAGAAACAATGGGAGCATGGCATGGAGAGAATGTAGAACCAAGTGAGAGATTTGGTAGGGTTGTCAGCCGGTATGAAAGCACAGAGATGAATGGATTCCTTAGTTGAGGAATAGAGAGAATGGACATGTGAGATAGAAGGCTAGGCCATATGGTCTTGAGGGAGTTGTAGGACAGTGGGACAGGACTGACAGGTGGTACCAGGTAGATGACAAAGCAGTGCTTTAGTCAATGTTAGTATAACCATTGTGTTTGTCTTACCAAGTGGATGATGGTCACAACATTATCTTGTTGTTGTATGTGGAGGATGAGCTTGGTAAAAGTTTAGACATACAGGGCTTTGCTGAGATAAGGGTAAGATTAGTTTAGTGGCATGTCATGAAGAATTTAGAGCAGCAAAATTCTTTGGCATGGGAGACATGGAAGATCACAGGTTGATTTTGTCTCCAGTGGGAGCTGATGTGAATCAGGTGTTGGCAAGGTTCAGGATGCAAAATCAGAGCACACTAAGGGATGGATAGTTTAGTGTCTGAAATCACATGAGGTCTGGTATAGACCTAAGTTTGCCCAAGCAGTGGGTGTTGTCAGAGAGTTAGGAGCTAATTCAGAGAAGTGGGTTCTTAGGTATTTGAGAGAGACCAGCAGTAGGGATTCATGCTATTCAGGGTCAGGACTTCACTACATGGGATTGTAGGTTTGGATGCGGTAGGGTATTCAAATGACAGGAGGTACACCACAGATTGTGTGGTGGGTTGTCTTCAAGATTGATCTTGAAGAGGGATACAAGCCAGGAAACAGATTAGATGAGATACAGGTATAGGTATAGTGCAGCTATTTATCTCCAAGTGGGAGATTGTTAGGTTGTAGAGCTAAAAGCTTCACTGATGCAGACATGGAGGAGGTTGTAGAAGGGTTGCAGAGTGTTACTGTCGTCGGTGTCGGTCAGGCCAATCGACGTCGGCAGGGAGGAGACAGGAAGGCAACTGACATTGATCAGTATTTGGCCGGTGTCGACACCCCCAAAGTAGACAGGGACCAATGTCAATCACATGTGGTTCAAGCTGCAAGTATATTATGGACAGTTAGTTGACGAACCAAGTGTTTGCATGTTTAGAGCCAATTTTAGACTAAGAGCTGCAGATCTAATTATTGTAATTAGGTGTCTAATTATTGTTTGGATGAGATCTATATATTAGACTCATGGTTGTATTGTAAACTTGTGCTAGAGAGTAAGAGATCAATATTATAAGCTCCTTCTATGTGTGAGGTGAGAAATGGTGTGTTCCTCCTAGTGACACATTACCAAGTGTGGGTGCTGGATTGGAGAATCAATAGGGTTCTTCAGGAGTGTATGATCTTGGTCTTCAGGTGAGCATGGATTCTATAGGAGATCTACATGGTAAGTAATATCATTGATATGCAAGTGTATGTGTGTGCAAGGTCAAGGTTCACAGGTGTGCAGAACCAGATTAATTTGTAGGTGTGCAAGATGAGAGAGGACAACAACACAATAGGGAGTTGTATCAGGCAAGATCTACTTGGAGTACAGTGTGTACTCAGATAGAGCAAAGAGGAAGGCAAGGAAGATCCATCCATAAGTAAGGTCTATTGAGGTGCAGGTTGTTGCAGGTTCAGGGGAGATCTACTTGAAGTACATTGAGTACTTGTGGAGTGCGTGGAGCACTTGTGGAGTGCGTGGAGCACAGGTGTAAGGTGAACACCAACTCTGTGTTTGAGTTGGGTGTTGGGACCTAAGAGAGAGAGCTTTGAGGAGAGAATTACTGTTCACTTGAGGTGTGGGAAGCCTCTGAAGAGGTGGTGGAGAAGAAGTGGCATCTTCTTTATTGTATTCTTTTCTGTAAGAGTTTTAATACAAGTTGTGTATTGTCTCTCATATCATGTGTTATTTCTGGATTCTAGTTACTTGTTGATTTTGGTTATTTCTGCATATTAAGTTGCTTGTATTTGGTAATCAATTGTGTGCTTCTGGTTTATTCATATCCCAACAAGAAAAAATCATTAGTCACATTTTCTACCATGTTTTGTTATTCACATAGGAATCAATGTCAAGTCTAGGAGAATCGATGTCAGTCTTGGATAATCAATGTCGGTCTTTGTGTAACGCGTGTGTTGTTAAAAATATAAATACATGAAAAACAAAGTTAAAACTCAAAATTTGAAGATTCTTAAGCATTCGTTAGAAAAACTAAGAGTAACATATTAATCCCCTTGGTTGTATGAGATGCTTGACATCCCACTAGGCATGATATTTTTGATCAAAGGAATCTAAGAGGGGAGATTAGTAATGTGTTAGTCCAAGAAATAAAACTCAAAGCAACACACTAAATCTTAACACCTCTAGCCTAAACACTAGGGAGAGCTTAGTAACAAACACTAATTAAAAGCACAACAAAAACATAAAAGACAATAACTATTTTACCTTCCTTGGGAGCTCAAAATGACAATGTTTAATGGCTTGCATGGATTATGCATTAATAATTCTTTCACAATGGAGGTTGTGTGTATCCTTCGCTCCTTGGCACCTTGGCTTGTGATTACTTGGCTTAAGAATTAGGCATGGTAACCTTACTCACAAATTTTGTCTCTTTCTAAATTAAAATTATAATTTATAATTATGAGAGCTTGTTGAAAATATTTGTGCATAATAAGTTCTCACCAAAATAGCTTATGGTTTAACAGGTATGGCTTTGTATTTATAGCCTTAGGAGACTAACTCTAACCCAAGTGTAGTTAGGTTAGAGTTAATTATGGTTAGGTCTAGGTTAATCTTGGTTGAGTTGAGGCTAACTCCAATTAATTTAGTTCCATGTGGGGATACATATATTAGAATTATTATGTCCTACACTTAATTTATATATTTTTTTAAGTTGAATGGTGACTCATAAAAGTAATGATGAAAGGCTTGATATTTTGATTTTTAGAATTTGTATTTTTAGATATTTATTAATTTTAAATGGATAATTCAACTAGGAATTTAATATTTTTTATTTTTTTAATTGATTTTGATTATCCTTTTAGCTCTTTCAATATTTGATTTAAGTGTGTAAGTGTTGCACTTAATAGTTCCATAGTTATGATAACACAAGGTGATCAGGGATGAAGCTATGAGAAATTATTGTGTATGGGTTAGTACCCCAAATATAAATGCCTCAACATAATTATAGGATTTGGTTAATTATAAATAATCAAATTTTTGGTGTTTAGTTATTTCTAGTCTTAATTTGCAATGGTTGGTAGGAATCAGTCTGAATTCTAGTTAGGTGATAGTTTTGGCTAGTTTTAGGTGTCTACAGAGTCCATCTATTTGTCTTGAACTAACTTATAAGTACTTGACACATATGCACTAACTTGGGAAGGTGGAAACATAATTTTTTATATTCATATACACTCCTCAACTAATGAATTTATTTTTGCTAATTGTTACTCATTTACTTCCAGTCACTCATTAGCCTTTTGAGCTTCAAAACTTATACTTATCACTTAGGTAACTTGTAAAAAATCAAGGATATTAATTTTATATATATGTGACACCCATTCAAAACATATTTTTTTTCTATTCTATTAGGTATAACTCAAGAATATTCAACATCACAACTTTCATCTCCAACTTAGGCAGTCACCTTATTTCGTACTATCCTATCCATGATTGCCTATAATAAACAATTTAGCAAAGGAGTTTTCATGTATCACTAAGGTGCTAATGTGATATTATGAGTTATAAAACATCTCTACACTCCTCCCAAAATTTCCTTCACTATCAATTCCCTTTTTTACCTTCAATTCAACTCAAAACCCATAGAAAACATAGTATTTGACCTATCTGTATAAGTGACAATATGAAAAAATTAAATGTGAAGGATCATAATAGAGTTAAAAGAATGTATAAATCATATTATAGGTTAATTTACCCATAATAAATGCATAATTATTCATATCTTTCTCATCGGGCTCATATAAGGTATCTAAGTCAATTAGGTTCTTAGTGATGATTCATAAAGGTTAAGCCCTTAACCTTCAAACCAATACCATTGATTTTGAGTTAAATACCTCCCTCAACTATCCATAAGTTCTTGATATCCCATTCACATTTTAAATATTTATATGAGTGAAATAAATTTTCTTCTTGATTAGCTCCTTGCATTCTGGACACTCGTAAGATAGATTTAAGCCAAAAATGGCAAATTTGAGTTTTCCGCTACAAAACACTAAGTTAAATCAGCCTTATAATCTCATATGAATTATCTCAAGTTTTTTTTAAGGATCATATGGTCATATGAGTGAATTTAGGCACCTGATGGTTCATGCCTAGTTCTTAGGCCTATTTTGTGTAGATTATGTTTTTGTGTATATGACCACCTCTGAGTGTTCCTAGTAAATATATGTGCTAGTAAAAACTTTTTAACCTTAAATTTAATTATACATATAATACCATGGTCACTCAAGACTCTCTAATTCTTCCTCTTACCATTCATGTACTAAGCTTGTAGTTACCTTGCTTATGGATTAAATCTGGTCTCTGATAAAACAAAGAATACTTCCATTGTTAATATGGCCCACTTGAGATTATGGATATCTTTTTTAGGTCAAAAGGACCATTTTTAATAATTTTAAACATCATATCATACCTAAAGAGGCACTAACACTTCAAACTCTCCAAACTAACTTTTAGGTCTGTTAGGACTATGTACAAGATTTTGGTGGACTAGGTATGAGGTTTTGAAAGCCATCTATGACTATATCTTGTTTATCCATACCTATAAGAATCTCATGAAAATGTGTTATTATCACTATGAAAGTGATATAAACATGGTAATCTTCAACCTACACCTCTACCTATCAAATAAACTTGCATCATTCATTATCTTAGACTGATTTATGATTGTGTCAAACTGTGGTGTGCATATTAGGGAAGCTATGATGTTTTTGTAGGTGTTGATATGTATTGGAGTACTATACTTCCCTATTTTTTTCCTCCTAAGGTCATTTAGGGTATATTACACATAGATATACACATTTATGTTTTGAAACCATGCTTTTATCCCTCTACCATCAATACACTATAGATGTGCAAGTTGCATGTTCATTTTGGTTTAATAGCAGTGTAAGTCTCTGAGATTTTATGGTATAAACTTGACTAATTTGAAACCTCACTCACTATCATATTATAATTGACTTGAAAACCTAATCCCATGTTTAAATGCGACCTCTAGGCCTAGGATATAATAAATTAGCCAATAGTTTTACATAGACCCCATGAACTTTTCCCAACAGATAGCTCTTTGTGAAGCATAGTCCTTTTTCAGAGAAGTTAAGGTAAAACTTCCCATTAACTTTCTTAACTCTGACTAACCATAGGTGTCAATAAAGGGTTTGAGTATAGTTTTGATTATGTTAAAGTCTTATATATATTCAATCCAATTTCAAAAACTTGTCAAAAGATCTATCCTAAAGTCCAAATCTCACATCAACCCATTGTCTAAACACTCCTACATAGTCCTATAGGTGATTGTTTACTTGTATGTGAGTTTAATATTTAGATTCACTTAGTTTTAAATATTTTTAGATTTCCATTATTCCATTGAAATATTATTATATCATTACCATGCTATGTGTATTTAAAAATAAACATGTTAGAATTGACCTAAATCCATTCATAGAAGGACAAAACACTACAGCTAATAAAGCATTATTTTACAGACCAATGATGCTCACTTCTAGTATAATGAGATACTTTTACATATTCCTTCATATCCACATGGGAAAAATAAAATTTAATTCAACATGAAAAGGATCAAAATGCTCTAAAATTCTACAAACACTACTTGGTTCACACAGACTAATGCAAACAGATGAGAAAATTGAAGTTATTAGGAATGCACAAGTAGTTTAGAGGTGATAACAATCGTAATGATTTTTCATATAGTAAATAACATCAATCCAAAAACCATGACCATAAAATGGGAGATCATAATTTCTACTAACATCCACCAAGTGCACTCACTCCAACTCTTCTTCTTCAGTCTATACTAAGAGAAAATTATTGACCCTTTTTGACCTATCCAAGGGAGTGATAGGAGAGAGAAACTAGTTTTGATCAATGTTGAACCTATTTAATCTAATTGAACCTAAAACTAACCTATGGAGATCTCAATATACCTTATTGAATCCTCCACACATTCTAGATGAGTCACCTTAGTTCATAGAACATTTTAAACTACCATTTTGTAGTTGATCTTCTTGAATTTACATTAGACCTACAACATTTTAGTTTCAAATCTGATTTATGGCATTCCCTAACATATGGTACATTATATTGAGCCTTTAAATTTTTCCTTTTGTGTAAAACTATAAAATTCATTAAATGAACAAAATATGACATAAAATGACATTAAAAAAGAAGGATAAATATGACAAGGTTAAAACATGTTATGTGACCTCATTTAAGACCATGGTGGACATTTAAAACCTAGAAGGACCCTATGAAAGGTTTTAATATGCAGGTGGTTTTATCCAATTTTACCTAGGGTGAAATTTGGTCAATATTTTGGTGATTTCTATGGGGTAACATGCCTACTAATTTAAGGACCAATTACCTTCTCATATCATTGTGAAATGGAGTCACCCATATAGTTTAATTTGTATTAATATGCCTCTAAAAGGATCTCAAACTCATACCAAACACAATAGGAAATAGACACATAAAATAAGACACTAAGACACAAATAACTTAGGGAAAACACATAAGAAACTCAAAGGAAAACTAGAATATATACAAACAAATATGAAGCAAACTTTCTCTTCTTGTGTCAAAGGGAAAGCTTGTACCATTTTTTGATTCATGAGATAGAGTGAATGAAGCATATTTCCTTTTGATATTTGGTTTTGATGTCCTTGATTCCTTCATGATTTTCAATATTATTGGCATGTCTTCAAATACAATGATGATAGCTACAAACATGTCACCTATGAAAGTGAAATCTTCTTCCACTTTAATAACCTTCTTATGAACTTTATTGACATTTTTTCTTGTCTCAAATATGATCACTTCTTGACTTATAGGGGAATATTATATCTTCTTTTTTTTTAAGATTATCATGTTATCCTTCAAGAAGCAAAATAACTTTAATAATATATTTAACTTGAACAATAGGAAGTGTAGGATTTTGAAAGGCCTCAAATTCTCTACATATCTCATTGAATATTTCCCATAAGTCCTTTTGTTTCATGGAATCATAAACAACTTATTCTATTTTATTTTTATATTCAAGATCTTACTCATTCTCATGAATATCAACCAACTCAATTGATGTGATGTCCTTCTCAAGCACCTCCTCTATCATGTATTTTTTATCAATCTCTTTGATAACAACTCCATCATGATCTAGATCTTCTCTTTCTTTACTTAAGAAGGTTGACTTGTTCTTGTCTTCACCAAGGGGAGTCCCTATGATGAAATATCCATCATAAAAACTTGATCCATCTTCTTTATCAGTTGTAACTTCATCTTGATCTTCTTCACTAACATCCCATAAGACCAATTCTCCTTTAATAATGGATGAGGTGGGAGGGTGGTGAATAAGTTCATGGGTTAGAGAGGGAGAATGAGGTGTAGTGGATGGCTCATGAGTGGGCATGGGGATGGAAGGAGTAATAGTGAAATTTATAGACTCTTGAAATAATTATTGGAAAGATAAAAGGTTCAATTGGGATATAGTCATTTCATTTTCTTCAACAATCACCTCACCTTTCTCATATCCCTCTTGAGGCTCTTCAATAACTACAACTTCATCTCCCACCTTCTCAACTAATGCCTCTTTTTTATGTTGAAAATATTCTTGGATACACCTCCAAGATGGAAAATATATAGGTTTTTTGGGAGAGGTAAATGAGGCTTTAAGAAACAAAAGGTTTTATTTCTTGACATTAACTTCTTGTTCCTCACTCTTTTAAACTTTATTTCCCCAAAAATTCACTACTTGATTCCAAGTTAAAGTTTGGAATCATTGGGGTATTTTGAAGATTAGATTGGTTCTATTAGAGGTTAATTTTGATGATAGTGAATGATTTCATGATAATAAGGGGAATAATAAAACTGATATGGAACACAATAAGATTCTTAAGGAGGGATAGGTATAGTTTGAAGAAGATTGCCTCCAAGAATCTACCTCTTAAGATCTTGGACTTCTTCATATAGAGTCTTAATCACATCTTATTATTTATGATAAAATTATTCATAGCCTTATTCATAAGGACACTCAAAAATAGCATGATCATATGGAGAAGGAAAAGGCTAACCATAGGGTTTCCATGGCTCATAGGGCTGATAACAACCTTGATAGGGTTATTGAGGGACATAATATGGGTCATGACAAGGTTGGTATGGAGGTGTATAGTAAGAAATATATTATAAATAAAAATAAATTCCTTTATTATAAGATATTGTGCTTACCTTAGGCATGAAAAAATTCACTAGTCTTCCACCAAGATTCAATTGTTGGAGTTTATAAATATTTTAGGAAGTAGGCTATTATAACCTCTTATTATTAAGACTAGTATCCACCTTGAACAACTTTATTGGACTTAAAGGCCCATGGGAATTCCATAACTATTATATCCCAAATTTTCACCTTATATAATTAAATGATACCTTATAAAATTTGGTATAAAATGGAACTATCTTTACATATACAAAAGTTATCACAAGAGATAGATCTCTAGATTGAAGGGCTAGCTCCCTTAATATATATTTTAGGCTCTCACACTACACTATAATAATCACTATTGGGGGTGAAAATGAAATAATTAAACATAAAATAAACCTATATTAATCAATGTGATACACCAAAGATATTTCCACAAACATACTTGTATTTGCACTAAGAAGGCAAACTACTAAAACTGATCTCAATACAAGGTTCTTCTAGCATAAGTGTTTTGACATGGAGGTAGATTTCTATGAATATATAGAGGTGGGTGAATATGAAGTATAATATTAGACACTAATAATCTATATCACACTTAAAAACACACCTATAAAAGATATACACTTCATGAGACTTGTTAGAAGAGATGTTATTCAGAAAAGGCATACAAGAGCATAATGATAACAAGGAAAAAGCATTCATCTCTTGTCATCCAATGGAATACTTGACATACTTAGGCAAGAATTTTAGACACTATATCAGCTTCATAACTTTATTCAAATACAAAACAAGATGTCAAACCAATATGGTAACACCATACCATTTGTATATTCTGTATAATGCCAAAATGGTTTTAATATATAGAGCATAGGAGAGGAAAGAGAAAGAGTGATTCTAGATAATCACTAGGACAATTTTTGAGTCTTGAGAACCAATTAAAATGTAATATAATGAGTTTTAAAATCTTTCATGAAGGTTATCTTAGAAAAGTGTCTATCTAGAACATGACATATTCTTGAAGTTAGCATAGGGACACTTCATGTCCTTAAAACTGCCTTCTTGATGTTGAGTCCACCTATATGTCTTGCACTAACTTAGAATTACTTGACACATATGAAATGACTTGGAAATGTGGAAACATGATTTTTGACAGCCATATACACTCTTTAACTGATGACTTTCTCTTTGCCAATTATTACTCTCTTGCTTGCAGTCACTCATTAACCTTCTTGGCCTCAAAGCTTACACTTGTCACTTAGGTGACTTGCACAAACTTAAGGATATTTATTTTAGATAATTTTGACACTTATTCTAGACCTTTTTGTCTTCTATTCCATCTGGGAGACCTCAATAATATTCAACATCACAACTCTCATCTCCAACTTAGGCAATCACCTTATTTCTCACTATCCTATCCATGATTGCCTATAATAAATAGTTTATTATATTTGTTTTCATGTATAAATAAGGTGATAATGGTATATAAGGATATATAAAACATCTCTACACTCCTTTGATAATGGCTTTCAGCTATTAATTCCCTTCTACACCTTCAATTCAACTCAAAACCTATAGAAAACACAATATTTGACCTATCTATACAAGTGGTAGTATAGAAAAATTGAATGTCAAGGAGATTTAGAGAGTGAAAATCATGTAAAAATATACTTCTAGGTAAATTTACCATTCCTAAATGCATAATTATTCATATCTTTCTAATCATGCTCATATAAGGGTTGTAGGAGGGTTTTAAGTCATTTAGGTTATTAGTGATGATTCAAAAGGTTAAGCCATTAACCTTCAAACCAATAACACTATGTTTTATTTTAATACCTCCCTCAACTATCCCTAAGTTATTGAGATCCCATGCACATTGTCCATACATAAATGAGTGAAATAAATTTGCTTTTCAATTAGTTGCTTGCATTTTAAACACCCTTGAGATAGATTTAGGACAAAAATGGATAGTTTGAGTTATTATATAAAAAACACCAAGTTAAATAAACATTATAATCTCCCATGAAGGATTTAAATTTGATTTTAAGGATCATATGGTCATATGATTGAAGTTCAATACCTGATGGTTCATGCCTAGTTCTTAGGCCTAGTCTATGTAGACTATATTTCTATGTATATGATCACCTCTATGTGTTATTAGTGACTATATGTAATTATAAACATTTAATAACATTAAATCTAACTGTACACATAATCCCATGGTCACTTAAGACTCTCCACTTCATCTTTTTACCATTCATGTACTAAGCATATGGTTACCTTGTGGAGTGTCTCTAGTCTGAAACAAAATAGGTGACACTTACACTATTAGTGTGGCCCAAATAATAATATGTATATATTTTTTAGGTCATGAGGACCCTCTATACCAAGTTTCAAGTTCATATCATACATCAAGTGGCCTTAACACTTCAAACTCTCTAAACTAGCTTTTAGGCTTGTTAGGACTATGTGCAAGATTTTGGTGGACTGGATATGAGGTTTTAAAACCCAACTATGACTATATATTTTTTATCACTACCTTTGATAATCTCATGTAAATGTGGTATTATCATTTTTAAATTGATATATATATGAGGCCATCTTTAACCAACACCTTTGCCTATCAAACAAACTTGCATCCTTCATTAGCTTAGACTGGTATGTAACTATGTCAAACTATAGGTGTGCATATTAGGGAAGTTATGAGATTATTATAGGTGTTGATATTTACTTTAGTACTATACTTCCTTATTTTTATTCCTCCTAAGGTAAATAAGGGTATCTCACACCTAGATAGACACATTTATATTTGTAAATCATGCCTTCATCCCTCCACCATCAATACACTATAGATGTGCAAGTTACAGGTTCATTTTGGTTTAAATAACTATACATCTCTAAGAATTTATATTATAAACTTTACTAAGTTTAAACATCACTCACCATCATCTTCTTCTTGACTTGACAACCTACTCCCTCATTCTCAGGCCTAGGTTACAAGAAATAAGGCATTAGGCTTACATTTACCCCATGAAATTTCACCAATAGATAGAAATTCATGGAGTGGAGTCCTTTTTTAAAGAAGTTAAGGTAAAACTTCCCATTAAGCAACTTTATTAACTCTAACTGACCATATATTTCAATGAAGGATCTAAGTGTATCTTTGATTTTATTTAAGGCTTCTAGATCTTCAATCCAATTTCAAAAAAATGACAAAGGATCTATCTTGAAGTCAAAATCTCACATCAACCCACTGTCTAATAACTCCTACACAATCTTTTAGGTGATTATCTATGTGAATGTGAGTTTAATCTTCAACTTCACTTAGTTTCAACTATTTTTATATTTCCATTGGTCCATTGAACTCTATTTAGACCATCACCATGATTTGTGGAGTTGAAAAAAGCATGTTATCTTTGACCTAAATCCATTAATTGGAGGACAAAACACTTTAACAAATAAAACACTATTTTTTAGACCAATGATGCTCACTTCTAG
Organism: Torreya grandis; assembly: GCA_037957365.1. Classification (NCBI taxonomy): domain Eukaryota; kingdom Viridiplantae; phylum Streptophyta; class Pinopsida; order Cupressales; family Taxaceae; genus Torreya; species Torreya grandis. Next base: position 778,182 of record JARHVA010001112.1, read on the forward strand.
AATAATGAGATAATTCTTCCTATTACTTCATATAAGCACATGATAAATCAATTGAATTCAACATTTAAAGGATGAACGTGATCTAAAATTCTAAAAACACTACTTTGTTCACATAGACTAATGCAAACAGATGGGAAAACCAAAGCCATTTAGAATGCATAGGTAGTTTGGAGGTGCTAAAAATCTTAATGATTATTCATATACTATATACCATCAATACAAAAACCATGACTATGAAATGGGAGATCATGAGGATTAATAACATTCCCCAAGTGTACTCACTCTAACTCTTATTCTCCAGTCTATACCAAGAGAAAACCATTGACCCTTTTTGACCTATCCAAGGGGACAATAGGAAAGAGAAACTAGTTTTGATCAATTTTAAACCTGTTAAATCTACTTGAACCTAAAAATAACCTATGGAGATCTCAATATACCTTTTTTAAGCCTCCACATGTACCATATGAATCACCTCAGTCTGTACAACATCTAAAAATTCCCCGTTTATAGTTGATCTTCTTGTATTTATGTTGGACCTATAACATTTCAGTTTCAAAATTGATTTCTGACATTCCCTAACATATGGTACATTATCTTGAGCCTTGATAGTTTTCCTTTAGTGGAAAACTTTACAATTTATTAAATGACCAAAAGATGGCATAAAATGTCATTAGAAAAGGATAAATATGACAAGGTTAAAACATGTTATGTGACCTCATTTAGGACCATGGTGAACATTTGAAACCTAAAATGACCCTATGAAAAGTTTGAATATGTAAGGGGTTTGGCCTAATCTAACTTAGGGTGAAATTTGGTCAATAATTACCAAAACAAACTTAGCATATCATTTTATGGTTCAACATATATAACTATGTGATCTATATCATTTTTTTCTAATATATAAATACAACTAGCACGAGTTCAAAATACATCCAATTACCAATACGTAATTTGATTTCTAACACTCAAATTCATATCACATGGGTTTATTCAAGTTTTATCAATAAATATGCATTACTACTTGTCTAAAATAAATATGGTTGTAGATAACTATTTCTTACACAACACATGCACATATAATTTATGTGAAAATTAAAAACCTGTAGGTAATAACTTTAAAATAAGATCATCCTTGGTTATTTTTTAATCCACAAATTTTAGTCAATGGAAATATTACCTAAGTATCAAAAAACCAAGGGCATCATTTATTTTTGTATGTCATACACAACCTTAAAGTTTCCAAGAGTATATTTCACAATGTCTCTAATATCATTTTTAGAGGCTTGTGGATGAAATTGAGTTCCATCCCTAGGTCTATAAAGACAAAATCTTAAATTTTACATAAGGATATTCCAACATATTCATTTGTATGGGATATAATATACTCTATGTAAAAAAAACTTTATTATTTTACTCCCAAAAAGAATTTAAGTTTGTAAAGCAAACAAAACCATACATTTTCTCTTTACCATTTCAAATCTTTACTTGCTTGGTTATTATAATGGTAATCATTAAAATGTCACTATTAGTAATATACATCCTTATTTCAAATGCTTCTCTCTCCTATTCCATTTCCCCATTTTTTCTCTTAATTATTCTTATTCCATTTCAACACCTCCTCCACATTTTGCATGACCTGGAAGATCTCCTACAACTCTATGAGTTTACCATAATGAAACTTGAATTCATTAATGCATGTTCTTCTCCCCTTGCCAATAAATTGTATTCCATAACCCTATATTTTTGGGAATGTAAGATACATGGAAAAATACTCCTCAAAATGGATAAGTCAACCCAAAATCATAGCAATAGAAAAAACTAATTTCCTTATTTATTCAAATTTTGCATGGAAACAAACTACTAGAACCTTATATAAACCAAAAATAAAATTTTATTAAGTTACAAAACTTATTTAAATTAATTTTCTTGGGTTCCCTTTTCCCCTTTTTTCACCTCCTTAGGTACCCAAAAGTGTTATATAAGTCTATCTACCTAGACATGATTTAAATACAAAACATTATTTAGTAAACACCCAGTACTCTTATGGGTTTAAATGCATAAAATAGCTTACCACAAGTATAAATCAACAAAGATTAGCCTATATAATAGTGTCATGTATATTAAAACAACCAAATTCATATTAACATTATTAACATATTATGTTAATCAAGATCATATAATATAAACAACCAACTCAGAATCAATGTGAACATGCAATATTAACCATAGAGATGGCTAATGAAAAGTAAATACTCAACACATTTGTAGAACACCATTAACATTAAATTCATTTAAGTGGTCAAGAGTCCAAATGTTTGTGTGGGTTTAATTTCACTCTTTCTATCCCTAATGTCAATATTTTCATCCTCCTCCCCTATGATACTCTCCCTTTGTTCCACTTTGTGAGGGTGAGACAGTCTTACACACACCCTGGTAAACAAAAAGGTAGTTAGTCCAAAATTGAAATAGAATAATAGAGTACTCAAAATGTATGTGAATCTACAAACTACAAATCCACTCTGTAAGTGAAATCACATCTAAATATAATTCCAATAAATAAAAATATAATATACACCCAAATTCACATAAGAGTATTATCTAATTATAATTGAACATGAAATAAAATAAATCATCTATCAACTATACAACATAAATGTCCAAATGCAACATAAAAATTAGAAACTATTAATAATTAGTTTCACTTATATTACTAGTACTATTATATATTTTGAAGAGTGGGACAAGATGTGATAGTTAATTACCTTAGATGGTTAAAATATGATGCATTTTAGATTCTCAATCTAAATTCTATTTGAAGTGGATGGGTGGATTTAAGTTATGGTGAATAAGTCAAAAAAGATAAAATAGATGGAAGGGTAAGAAAGAAAATAAGGGATCTTATGATCCTATTTGAGATTAAACCCTTCCAACCTAACTTACTACAGTAGCCTAAACACATGTCACTAACCAATGTCTACCATGGATTAGTTGAAAGCACAAAACATAGACAAATATAATGAAGATTATAAGGAAATAATTGTAGAAAGATTCAATGAATATAACTAAGGATGTGGTTATTACTAGATTTATATTCATACCCAATGTCACAAAAAAATTATAAGTATGATATATAATGAAATAATTGACAATACTAATAAAAATTTCAATCTTTTCACTAAATATATCATATATGTATCCTACTAAAAATTCATCAACTTAATGGAAATTATCAAATAAAACACAAAAAATTGGAAGAGAAAGCACATTCACAAAAACTCATAGAATAGTCATAGAAGCATTATTTTATTACATTAATTTCCAAAATTATCCTACCTTTACAATAGATAAAATATATACCTATATATCTTTGGAAGGGATCACTTCATCCTCAAATCTTGTCTAAATTTCTCAAATCTAAAATAAGATGAACTCTTAATCTAATCATGCAGACTCTACATGACTTACAATGAATATAAATAAGAGTATTATTTAAGATCTTTTGATCATGTATAAATATATAAATGAATCAATCAAAAATGAACTCTAGTGGTCAATTTACTAAATATGGGTAGCATTATTAATTAGAACTAAACTCAAACTATATTGGATTATAGTTGAAGTTGGTTGACCAAAAATATGAGTAGGGGATGGTGACATTCAACCTATTTTAGACAATCCTTACATAGTTATAGTGATTTAAGTTCTTGGAGGTATCACTATAGTTGTAAATATAGTTGGTCTTGGTTAAGCATGTGAAAGAATGGTAGTATAAGGTATAATTACCATTAATAATCCTGTTGGAGTGTATATTTTAGTATACCAAAGAGAAGAAGACATAGTTGTTGCAACTTAAGCTCATGAAGATGAATCCCCTTCCCGAGCATTCAATAATCCATAGTTGTAAAGTCAAGTTCAATAGCTTAAAATTTTATGATAAGAAACTTAAACAAAATTGGGATCCTATTCATGAATTTTTGTGTAATTCCATTGAGGTTATAAAATAGGTACTCAATGATTTTAATTTTGCCACCTTATCCTTGGAAAAAATTATCAATTGAATCACTTGGTCACTACTTATAAAAATAGTGGTTTTAACCTTTAATTTGAATCTATTTGTTGTAGTCTACAATAGGCTATCAAAAATGGTTGCTTAAGACTTTCCCTAGTGATGTGTACATAAATTTATTACACATATCTCTTGGAATCTAGATGGACTTTTGTTTTTGGCTTGTCAGTTTCTCAACCAACTCTTATATTTGTTTATGCAATTTCATAAACTAATTTATCTTACTAGTCACAAATTTCTTAGCTAAAGCAATATCTAAAAGCTGTAGCAAATTGAGATGTTGATACTACTTCTATCTTAGTGTATTTTTAATAAAATGAAATTTGTCATCCAAGCTCTTCATAGATTCATTAAAATTGACCACATTATTCCATTGTAGTTATGATTTTCTCATTGACTATGATATTAATCATGTTATGTCATAGAGGGTTTTGATTGAATTATGTACATTATCCACTATATATTTTGGAATCTCTATTTTGCCTTGGGTATACACATAATATTTTTAACTTTTATTGATTAATGATGCTTTATATCTTGTATGAATCCATTGAGACTCAATCTCCCTAAGTGCACACCTTAAGAGGTGCACTGAGAAAGGTTTGGGTAGACCTTTGGTGCTTTGTAGGATTTTTGTCCCTTTTTCCCTTATTATTACTAATCCAACTAGTTCTTAAAACTTTTCTCTAACCCATTTTTCCACCTTTACATAATATTCTAGTCCTTTTCCTCTTTCTATCATTTATTTCCTTACTTGGCACCCTTTTGACTTGTTCAACATACTAGGTCAACCTGGTTGACCTAGTATAGTTAAGGGACCCTTTTCTCTCTTTTAATTTGTTAGCTTCCTAGCTAATCTAGCATAGACCTAGTTAGTTAGCCAAAATACATGCTAGGTTGACCGAGTTGATCTAACACAACTGACATTCTTGAATGATTTTAGGGTAAGTTTCACCTATAAATACAAGGTCATTTTGGTAATTATTATAATATGCAATCAAGATTTTTTATTTGCTTGTGCTTCTTTACAATCTACTTTTCCACCATTCTATTTGAGGAGACTTTTCTTAGGTTTCTTATCTTGAAGAATCTAGTCTTGTGGATAGGTCTTAGATGTTTTTTCCTAAAAAAGTGATCCTTATGAACCATAAAAACCTCTTGCAAATCCCATTTTGCCAAGGGAGAGATTGAGTCTTGATGGGTTCACAATTAGGTAAGTATATTTTAACTGTATTCTCCTCTCTTTTAGTAGATAGAAGTAGCATAAGTGTTTGCTCGAATAATATTAATCTTTATATTCCATGTATTAGGGTGTTACTCATACTTTATTTGAAGTTCCCTATATATGTTTTGATTACTTTGATTTACTAACCCCCAATTTGTGCCACAATCTTTGGTGTGTATTAGTTTAAGTTTACTTATCTTGTTATTAGATTAGTGAAATATTAAATCATATGAATCTTTTAGGGTTGTTATGTGATTGTGTTGGACTATAGGATTTGGAACCCTATCTCACATGATGTGTTGTGACAAGTGATCCCCTAATCAGGTCTAATAGATCCTCACATTGGTCATGATCCCACTTAATAATTATATCCCCTAATCAAAAGTGTATATGTGCTCTATCCCATCCTATCCAGGATTGATTTATAGACATGATGTATTTATGATTGCATATATTTTAGTGAACCTGACGTGAATCAAACCCTTACAAGATTTATTTCACTTATTTCATTTATATTTTTCATTATTTTATCATGTATTTCCTATGTTAGATCAACCTTGTTGACCCAATTATTTATCTCTATGCACAAGTTTGTAATAATAGGTAACTAGCTTGACCAACTCGACCTAGTATAGGTTTCATAACTTATAGAATTTTGTTTAGATAATTGGATTGACTGGCTTGACCCAGTGCAATTTTTTTAGATTTTTAGACTTCTTATTCAACCTACTAGGTAAACTAGGTCAACTTAGTGCATTTTTAACACTTTTTCAATAGGTTCTTGTATTGCTTGGTTAACTAGCTCGACCTAGTTTGTAGGTTGTTGATAGTTTTATCTAAGGTTCTTGATCAAAAATATTCTTATTTTCATCTCTAAACCATTCATGTCATTTTCTATTCCTCTTTATCTTTCTATTTTGGTATTTTCTCTTCATAGTTTTTAGTCTTCAAAACTTCCCCTACATAGTCAACTAGGTTGACCCTATGGACCTAGTTCTGTGTTTAGTGTTTTCTAAAATAACTAGGTCAACCTGACCAACCTAGTTTACTTTTAGAATTTGCTTCCACATTATAGGTTTGACCCTATCAACCCTGTTCTATATGATTATCCATATAGTTTCTCAACTATACCTTGTTTTAAAGTTGGAATAAACCATATATGTTAATCACATTTTATTTTCAGTTGTTTGTATGATTAGAATAGCTCACACAGTCTAATTAGGGGATTTTCAATTGATCTTTTAGTTTCACTATTTATATTCTTTTACACACATATCCAAACCACATAAAAATCAATAATCATTTAAACATTTGACTACCCAGGCCATCCTACTTAGATTTCATCACTAAAGGGGAAGCTGACTTGATGCTATGGTTAAGTATAAAGCATGGTTAATGGTATATTTTGGCTAATCACATATTACCCTCATTGTTATGGTATATTAAGAAAGAGGGTAGGCCCTAATACCAAGCCTATATAATTACCACTATATTCCATTTCATCCTAAATGTACCTAAAACTATCCATAGATTGATATCTAGTACCTTTCTTTTAGCCAATCTCCCTTTACATTTAAAATCATTCTTAATAATCTAATCAACATTATAGGTTGACCAAGTAGCTAGATTTACTTTCAAATGTATTTTCTTTATATTTGATAAATTGTGTGTGCAAAATATTTCATTAGTTATAATTAGTGCAAGATTTTATTTTGTGTGCATCAATTGAATTAGCTAGCATCAATTCAGTTGATTGTGTGTTTCCTTTCTTTAGTTACTTTCTTAGATTGGCTAAAAATTATCTTGTTTCATTTCCAATATTTTTATCAATATTTTCCTCTTCCCCATTCATTGTACTAGGTTGACCTAGTTGACCCTATACTTTTCTTGGTTTATGTACATTGCACTAGATCAACCTAGTCAACCAAATACAGTCTACAATCCCTATTTCCTACATTAGGTTGATCTAGTCAACCTAGTTATGTTTCCTACTTTTCTTATTTTTTAATCTAAATTCCCATTTCTCTAATTGTGCATCTTGTTCATCTCTCTTCAATCAGAATGAGATCCCCTATCAAAATCCTTTTAGACAACCTAAATCCATTTAAATACTATATGGGATGTTCATTCCTCCCTCTCTTTTCCTCAAAAGAGAACCATCACTCTTGGGTCACTTCTTCTCCATCTATGAATTTTAACATGGTGCAAATAACACCTCAAGATGAAGTTGATGGATCCAATCCTTTCCATACTTATCAAGGCACTTCTCAAAATATCCAAACTAATGTGGGAGTGATCGATAAAAATATCTTTAACAATCCCACCAATAAACCTTCTTCTAATTACCCTAAACACTAAGTTTGGGAGTGATCAAACCAACACTAACTCACCTCCTGATACAACCCAACTCTTAGCTCAAGTCATTCAACAAATGAACATCATGCAAAACTTTAATACCAACCAAATGATGTAACTTCAAAAACACTTAATTAATGTAACTAATCAACCTCCAAATATTTATACTCAAGCTAATCCTAATTATATTCCTCCACCTCTCAGGGATGCCTCAGGCAATGTTATTCCTCAATCCATAATGAATAACAAGATGCTTAAAACCATTTAAAATGAGCTTTTAACTCCCTTCATTGTGTCCATTGATATTGGTAACATAACTCCATCTATCAAATATGATGCGACTAAAGACCCTGCTTCATTCCTTAAAGCCTTTGGTAACCTTTACAATGAGTGGATCTAAACTAATACATTTATCAAAACTAAACTATTAGTCAAAACTTTCACTGGTGATGTATTAGAATGGTATAATCAACTTCATCAACATTCTATTTGGCAACTTGAAGATTTGTTCAATCCTTTAGTTAAAGAGTTTTAGCATAATGATCTTCCTAAAAATTATCTTAGTCACTTCATAAATGCTAAACAATCTCCTAATGAATCAACTCATGAGTTTATTAAAAGATGAAAATCTTTAGATCATAAAGTTGATCATAATATGACTGATGATAATTTATTCAAACTCTTTATTATTGCTTTAACTCCCACTCTTCAATACAAGGTTCAAACCTTTGCTCCTCAAACTCTTAATAAATCTCTTGATCAAGCTACGCATAAAGACTTTATTATGAATTAATTCAAGCCCAATCATAAAATTATTAAAGGATATTTTAAAACATACAATTCTATGACTAGTAATACTTCCTAAACCAAACTTGGAGTTTCTAAATCTGATGATCTGTTACCATCTCATACACCTCTTTTGATTCAACAAATGCAATAATTTTTACCACCCTCAAAACCTTTCATTTATCCTAATGATACTCCTAAGTGGTATGATCCCAATATGTTATTTTTGTTTCATACCAGTGTTGGGAATTATTATGAATCTTTTAAAGGTCTCACTAAGTGTGTTGTTTATTATATGCTTGATGACTCATTCAACCATGAGGCTGTGATCAAACTTCATCGTCAAGAGTATGTTACCGCATCTCAAAAATAACAAAACTTTAAATCCTTTACTTCCAATAATCCAAAATCTTCTTTAAACAATAATCAATCAAATGTCAAGGCTATTTGTGTCATTAATGCTGATTATGACCTATATTATAACAACTCTCAGTATGTCAACATTACCAAGGCTAATTATCATCATAAATTAGCTCACAAAGATCCTATTACCAAACCTAAGAAACCATCTTTAGAAGAATAATTATTTAAAGATACCAGTACCACTCATGATAATTCAAAAGAGCCTAAGGAATAACTTCCTCCTTCTAATCCTCCCACCACACCTATACCTCTTAAATTTAATTTTCCTTTTGAAACTTTTGCTAGTTCTTCTAAATCACATTGGAAATTTTTTGAAGAACTTAAATCTATGCCTTGTAAGATTCCTCTTATGGATTTGGTTCATACTTCACCTTATCATCGTAAATTTCTTATGCAACAAATTAAAGAAACTGAAGATTCATCTTTCATAGATGAAGAACTACCTTCTATTGATTCTCAACCAAATAATGTCAATACCATTGAGACTATGTGTCCTTCCAAGATTTCCATTGAATTTATTGAAGAGGACATGATTAATGATGAAAGTTTTTTTCATGCTGATGATCCACCTCTCTTTATCAAATTAGCCATTAATACCACCCTTATCCAAAAATTTCTAGTTGACAAAGGTTTTGGTATTAATTTCACATCTTTATAGCTCATTCAACAACTTGGTTATAACAAATATCATCTTAAAAAAAACCCATCTTACTTGATGTGGCTTTGACAAGACTAATCAAAAGCCATTTAGCTACATTTGGCTTCTATTGACCATTGGACCTAAGACTATTAGAACTAAGTTTATGGTTCTTGATCTTCCTTTATCCTATAACATTCTTCTTGGTCATCTATGGAATCATCAAATGAGGGCCATCACCTCTTTTGGTAGTCAGTGTATTTAATTGTTACATAATGGAATATGGTACAAGCATGAAGTTGATCCCAACCCATGGATCATCTATCTTCCCAATCCTAATCCTTAATATCAAATTCCTACAATTTTTAAAATCAATAGTGATCCTTTACCTGAGTTCATCAACATGAATCCTGATCTTCAAGTTACTCTTTTGGATTTCGATGATGATGAGCCCAATGAGTTATATCAAACCTATAATACTAATAATCTACCCCCATATATTGTGGTTTGGTTTCCTCCTTCTCTCTTACCCTGAGATTGTACTATTCCTATCATAGATGAGATATCATGGATGAGATTACCGATTTTCCCCCCATGTAATGTTCAAGAGCCATATTTACTCAAATATGCCTTCAATTACAATGACTTTGGAGTGGATAAATTATTCTAAGATCCTCTCACCATGTCCCCTCATACATTTAGCAACATTTGGATTTCACCTTCTAAAACTCCCCCTAATTCTCAAGCATGTATGATTTCTCCAACATATGATGATAACTATATCATGGCCCAAGTTCACTCTCAATACATTGATATCCAACACTATCAAAAGGTTTTAGCTCAAATTCATGCCTTCAATCAGGATGTACATACCATATCTACACATCATGACTTAGATCCTAAGGGTCATGTACCTCCTACCAATTTTCCACTTATTGATACTCCTTAGGTGGTAGGAAAAACTTACACCTTCTAAACCTATATACACTCCTACATCTTCTCTACCTCCTATAGATCCTACCATTTCTTTATATTCTTCTGTCATTATTGAAACTATCAACACTATCATCTCTTTGAATCTATCCTCTTCATCTACCACTAAAATTACACTAAATGCCAAGGCAATTGATGTCCATCAAATTCATTCTGAATATAATCACCATGGCAATAAAATATTAGATCTTGAAGTAGATGTTAAATATTATGGTCCTCTTCCTACCTTGCCTAGTGACAAATCTATTCTTGAGTTACTTCATGCTTGATAAATTTAAATTCTTTGAAAGCATCATAAACTTGGAAATTTAAATAATAAAACTCCTTACTTCAACAACCTTGTCATTAGCATTGATTCTAAAATAAATCCAATTTCAGCCTCACCTAATGCACCTTACCATTTTCAAGATGGAAATGTCATGATTATCAAATAAATAACTCATATCAAATATGGTACCTCATATTCTCCTCAACCAATCATAATTTCTCAAGAACACTCACCATCTGAGCATGACAACTCTAGCTTATTCTTTGATAAATATCAAGATGCATTCACTTGGTCTTACCAAGACATGCCTAATATTGACCCTAGTATTATGATTCATAACATCATCACTTATCCTGATGCTAAGCCATTATATTAAAAGTAAGAAAATTCCCACCTGAAGTTACTAATCTATGTCATAAGGAAATCATCAAACTACTAAATGCTAAATTGATTAACATAGTGGATTATTTTGAATGGGTTTCTAACATTATTCCTATTTAAAAAAAGGTCACCATGGTTATCTAAATTTATATTGATTTCCACAACCTTTATCCTATTTTTTCTAAATACAAATTCCATTTACCTTCCATAGATGCCATCATTGATTCCACAACTAGTTATTAAATCTTATCTCTTATGGATGGTTTCTTTGGATACAATAGATTCATATCGCTCTCAAGGACCAACATAAGACTACTTTCACCACGAAATGGGGAACCTATTTTTATGTCAAAATGCCATTCCACCTCAAAAATGTTAGAGCTAGCTACCAACGTGCTATGACTCACATCTTTCATGATCTTATCCACCAAATTGTGAATCTTATGTGGATGATCTAATTGGTAAATCCAAACATCGTAAGAATCATCTTTCTAATCTTTTTATCATCTTTGATCATATCCTTAAATACAAAGTTAGAATTAATCTTTTCAAATGTGTTTTTGGAGTCACATCTATAAAAAATTTAGGATTCTTAGTCTCTCTCCATGACATCGATGTTGACCTAGATAAAATTAGTGATATTGTTAACATGTCCATTCCTCAATTTATTCTTGATATTCAAACTTATTTAGGAAAAATTGGGGAAATTAGATGATTTATTTCTGAAATGGCTTATCATATTTACTCCATAAATTCCCTTCTCAAGAAAGGTATAACTTTATAATGGATGGATCCATGTCAAAAATCCTTTGATAATATGAAAGATTCATTACTTCATTTAACTACACTTTTTCTACCTTCTAATGATAAACTATTAATTCTATATACTTCTTCCACACCTATTTTAGTTGGGGTAATGCTTTCCCAACAAGATGATACAAGAAGAGATTAATATATTTACTACATTAATTGAGGCCTCCTTGATTATGAGACACATTATACCAAAGTTAAGCATGACTGCCTCACTATCTATTCTGTGGTAGAAAAGCTTCATCATTATATGTTATACCAAACTACTTATGTAAACATTCATTCTAACCCCCTTCATTATTTATTCTCCAAAGCATTTTTTCTTGGAGATAGAATTGGAAAATTCATGATCTTACTTATGGAATTTGATCTCCACATCATCACACAAAAAGATATTAAATGGAAAGTCATAGCTAACCAGCTTGTCACAGCTCCCATTCTAGCCACTTCTCTACTTCAAGATGATCTTTCCAATGAGAATATCCTTTTCAATGAATGTCTTAATCAAGATATATCCCTTAAAGACTATTTTCATAGCTTTAATACTGATCTTGAAGCCCATAATATTGAAGAATCTTTCCCTCCCTCTAGTAATACTAAATCAAAGGTAGTTATCGAGGAGCTCTCTAAAATTAATGTTGACTTACATGAGGATACTTAGACCCTCCACTTTGATGGTTCTAAATGCCTTTAAGGAGACAGGGTAGGTTACATTCTCACTAGTCTTCTTGGTAAGATTATTCCTTTATATTTTTGCTTTAGTTTTGATGTCACCAATAATATGGTCAAATATGAAGCTCTTATCTTAGGCATGAAAGTTGCTCTTGATCTGGACATCTAATATATTCATTATTTAGGAGATTCTCATCTCATTTTTCACCAAGTTAATGGTGATTATCAATTTAAAAGTGAGAACCTTACTATCTATCATCAAATTATAACCACTCTTACTAAGGACTTTATCTCTTTCAATATAGAGCCTATTCTTAGAGACCAAAATTTTATTACTAATTATCTTACCTCTTCAACTTCTCTCTTTCATCCTCATCAATTTCTTTCTGATCCTTCCTTTATTATACAAATTAAAAAAAATGCATCATCTATCCAACCACTTGAATCACTTATCTATCACATCAAGGTTTTAACTATTTGATAAAGTCATTGGTATCAAGATATAATTTAGTACTTAGAACACCAAACTTATCCTCTTGATCTAGATTCTTGTGAAAATACATGCATTCATAAACAATTTTTCAAGTATGTATTTCAACATAACATCCTTTACTATCATAATGTCTAAGGTTCCTTGATCTATTATGTTATGCAAGATGAGGTCCCTCCTCTTCTTGAAAAATCACATGGGGGAATTTGTAGTGGTCACTGTAGTAGACATGCTACAACATGCAATTGCCTATGTATGGGTTACTTTTGACCTACTCTTGAAAATGATGAAATTGAATTTGCTAATAAGTGTAATCCTTATTATCTTCATAATTATCTTATCCATTCACCTCCTACTAATCTTATAACTATCAAATCTCTTTGGACATTTTCCACATGGGGATTTGATCTCATTGGTAAACTTCCTCACTCCCAAGATGGGCACATTTTTATCATCACCTCTACTGAGTACTTTACCAAATGGGTATAATCCATGCCCTTTTTTAATTTTACCAATACTACCATATCCAAGTTAATTCTTAACCAAATTATTTACCATGTAAGCATTCCTCATACCATGATTTTAGACAATGGTGGTAATTTCAAAAATAAACATGTTAAACAACTTTGTACCAAATTTAAGATCAATCATAAATTTTCCATGCCTTATCATATGTAATGTAATATTAAAGCTAATGCCACCAATAAAATTCTTCAAAAGATAATTTATGAAACCCACATGGATTAGCACATTCATTTTTACCCTACACTCTGGGCCTATTAGAATAGAATTCATACTACCACTGGGGAAACTCCATTTTCATTAATTTATGGTTCTAAGTCAGTCCTTCCATTATAATTTGAGCTTCCTTATCTTTATATATCTCTTCATGGAATTATTCTTAATTAAGAATTAAGTGAATCTTGCCTTCATGCCCTTGATCTTCTTGATGAATGTTATCTTTCTACATTACAACATAATCACCAATACAAGGCTCTCATCACCTGATAACATAACAAACGTGTTAAAGTTTTCACTTTTAATGTTGATGATCTTGACAAAGAAGGAAAATATGCCCAAAAATGGTGGGACCCATATTTAGTTAAAGACATTCTTGGTCCAAACACTTATCATCTTCAAACTAATGAAGGTCATGTTTTCAATGAGCCCACCAATGCCCAATTCCTTAAAAAGTGATTTGCCTAAACATTTCCTTCTTGTCATGTTTTATATCTAACTATTTTTATAGGTTACTTAAGCATGGGTCTCTCCCTCTATAGCAGTTTCTTTCCTTTCACAAACCTTTAGTCCTACTTGTTGGTCTTTTAGTTTCTTGATGTACCATTGTATTCTTTATCTTCTCTCATTTTCTCTTGTTTTGGCACCCCTTGGATTTTATTTTATAATTTTATTTTTAATACCATGTATAGGACCCAACATCCCTCACAAAACCACCATCTTTTAATCATTTCTTTATCTTTTTTTTGCTTGCCAATGTTGTTTGGCATCCTTTGGGTTTTTCTTTGTGAGGTGCTTTATAAAAAGGCCCCCTCACCTTGCTTTTATCTTTCTTTTAATCACCCTCATGGATCTCTCTTTTATGAGTTGATTTTTAAGACCATGGATAGGACCCAAACCTCCTCATAAAATTACTATTATTTTCATGATTCTTGATCTTTTTTCTTAAACTTTAGCTTTTACTTCTTTTGCCAGATGAAATCTGCCCAATAATCTATGTTAGCATGTTTTCATTCACTTCCCTCTTTCTTATGATAAGGAATCACACTTTTCTATCATTGTATCCCTTTTTTTTTTTCCCTTTGTCAATTTTTTTGTGATTTGAAGTAATTCAAATTGTTCCATGTGTCATTCCTCTTGATTTCCCCTTTCTCTCATCTCCTCATTAGATAAAATAAGGTCAAAGTCAAGATAACACTTTTATTTCACCTAGATTTACAAGATTATTAGACTCCATGCTCTTTGAAGTTTCTCTCTCTTAGCCACCTTGTTCCAAGTTTTCAAATGAAATTCATCTTTAGCACCCATGTTTGGTCTTCCAAATTTGTAAGGAGGAGGAATCTAGAAAAATCCATTAAAAACAAGTTAAAAGTCAAATCATTTGAAACAAAAGGAAATTATATCTAAAAGGAAACATACAAAACTCAAAATTCAAATTCACACCAAAAGATGTGATTACAAGCACATCTCCTATCTCCAATTGAATATCAAACTCCACAGTCAGCTTCAAAATAGAGTCAAAGTCCTTTAGGGTGTGATATGCCAATAGATTAGAATAGGGTATTTCAAAAAAAAATGGTGCTATCTACTTTTTCATGCAAGTACCCAATATTCATAGTAGATTGATGGCTCTGTAAGGGGTGCTAAAAATCAAGGAACATGTCATGGAGAGGTAGGACCATTTTAATTTTCATGCATATAGCCTTTATGGGATGATCTGTATACTCCATTTCTTTACATAATACTTGTATGTCTAAGCGAAGTTTTTCATAGTCCTTAAGGTCGAAAATCCTCTTGTTTTGACAAACCTAATTTGAGTGTCTTGACTTTGATAAAGAGTTATCTCTATCTGGGTTTTTCCTTCATTTTCCCCTCTACCCATTTCATTTTCCCCCCTTGATAGACAAATTGTGATTCC
This sequence comes from Torreya grandis, assembly GCA_037957365.1. Lineage (NCBI taxonomy): Eukaryota > Viridiplantae > Streptophyta > Pinopsida > Cupressales > Taxaceae > Torreya > Torreya grandis. The sequence goes on from JARHVA010001112.1 coordinate 793,944, forward strand.
AAATCTATTTTCCTCTTCTTTAATTCCTTCTTCTTCACCTCTTAAAAACATGCTAACACTATTTTGTTTCAGTTTTATCTATCCTTAGAGTGAGACAACATGTTTGAGAAACTATGGATCATTTTATTTAAATCACTTTATATTTACTAAACTTAGTTTACTTTACTTTTACCATTTATCATGATTTTGTTGTCTTGTTGTTACAGACATCTGAATTCATACCTTTTTTCCATTGTTAAGTGAGATGTGGTTTGTTACTACTCATTCAACAATGTTGTTTTTCATTTTATGCATCTTTTTTCCATTGATGAGTGAGATGTTGATTGTTACTGGTCACTTATCAATGTTGTGTTACCATTTTGTCTTTTTAATTAGTCTTTTTACCATTTATTTTTTTTTTGTTTTTCTATCCTATTTGACATGTATCCTTTGTTTGATTTGGTGAGTTTGTCTTTTTTACTTTAGGATAGCTTGTTTGAGGTTTTTGGTCTTTAGTAGCCTTAGATTTTTGGTTACTCAATTTACTCTTATTTGTTTGACTTGTTCATTTGGTCTAACATAACACCTATCACCCTAACTTTCCAAATTTCCAAAGTACATCCCATCCTCATAGTACTAGCTATCTTCGCTTTTCTTGCATTTGTTTATTTTTTCTCTTTAGTTTTGTATTCTTGGGTTTGTTGAAAGTAGTCTATGTACCCTACACAATCAAAATTAACAATAAAATAGAAAACCATCCCATGATAAAGGTAATTCAAGGTATGCATTACATTTACTTTTTAGCTATTTACTTTTTAGATTAGTTTCCCTTTCAATCATTTACTTTTAGTTATTTTATGATTTTATAATACTAAAACTTTTTTAGCATCAAATTTATGTGTGTACTTATGTTTTTTCTTGAAGCACCATCCCCTATTACACCTTAGTGACACATGATGAGCTTCGAGTGGGGAATATGTATACACATAATATTTTTAACTTTTATCGATTACCGATGATTTACATCTTGCAAGAACCCATCAAGACTCAATCTCTCTGAGTGCATGTCCTAAGGGGTGTATTGGGAAAGGGGTGGGCATACCTTTGGTGCTTCATATGATTATTTTCCCTTTTTTCCATATTATTATGAATCCAACTAGTTCTTAAAACCTTTTCCTAAGTTATTTTCCCTCCTTTGCATAGTCTTCTAGTCTTTTTCCTCTTTTTATCTTTCATTTCCTTATTTGGCACCCTTTTGACTTATTCAGCATACTAGGTCGACCTAGTCAATTTAGTATAGTGTAGGGACCCTTTTCTCTCTTTTGATTTGTTAGCCTCCTAGCTGACCTAACACAGACCTAGTGAGTCATCTTGAAAATGTGTTAGGTCAATTGGGTTGACCTAGCATAACCAACATTCTCAAATGATTTAAAGGTAATTTTTTCCTATAAATACAAGGTCGTTTTGGTCATTATTAAAATATGTAATTAGGATTTATTATTTGCTCATGCTTATTCACATTCTACTCTTCTACCATTCTACTTGAGGAGACTTAGCTTAGGTTTCTTATTTTGGAAAATCTAGTCTTGTGGATAGGTCTTGGATGCTTTAGCCTAACAAAGTGATCCTTATGAACAAAAAAAACCTTGTACAAACCCCTTTGGCCAAGGGAGAGATTGAGTCTCGATAGGTTCACATTAAAGTAAGTATATTCTAACTTTGTTCTCCTCTCTTTTAGTAGATAAAAATAGCATAAGTGTTGGCTCAAATAATATTACTCTTAATATTCCATGTATTAGGGTGTTACTCATACTTACTTTATTTGAAGTTCCCTATACATTATTTGATTATTTTTCTTTATTATCCCCCACTTTGTGCCATAAACATTGGTGTGCACTAGAATAGATTTAATTTTCTTATTATTAGATTAGTGAAATATTAAATCATATGACTCTTGTAGGGTTTTTATGAGATTTTGTTATACTATAGGCTTTGGAACCCTATCTCACATGGTGTGTTGTGATAAGTGATCCCTTAATTAGGTCTAGTAGAACCTCACATTGGTCATGATCCCACTTAATAATTGTATGCCCCAATCAAAAGTGTAGGTGTGCTTTATCCCATTTGATCCAAGATTTATTTATAGACATGAAGCATTTCCAATTGCATATACCTTGTTTATATAATATTTTATTATTATTTTTGAGACCTCAAAAAATATTATTAAAGACTCCCCCAATAGAATCTACCATGGAAATGGAGTCTTCATGAATTTCATCTTCATCCCCAATTCTAGTTTTCCTTTTTTTGTCAATGAGAAGATTTATTCACTCAAAAAAACCATAGGATTACCACTAGTGATTAATTTCATTCATCTCACCCTTTTGAGTTTGTTTGGAATCTTATCAAAATATATGATCAACTTGGGATCCTCAGTGATCACCAAATCTTGGCTAACTAACTATTGTATTTTTAGTTTTTGTATTCATGAAAGAGACACTAGAAAATTTGTGTTGAGGTTTGAGAGGTGAGTATTAAATTAATTTAGGGTGGAGGTATGATAATGGAAAGAGATGGAGGACTTTTTGGAGGTGGCATGAGGATGGAAGGAGATTGAGAAGTGAAAAATGGATGTGTAGGTAATGAATGGAAAGGTGGGATGAGTAACCTCTCCTTGGAGATTTTAATTTTGGGAGGTATCCTAAAGACATATTTAGTGAGGTCAAGAGAATCTTAGATCGAGACAATTTTTGATTTTTTTAGGAGACCCTATGTAATGAAAACACCTAATTAGGGGAGGATATAGGACTGTAAGGGATGTGTGTCAAAAAAATTCTTTAGATATTAAATCCTCAAAATATATAAAGGTGAATTTAGTGCCTAGGTTATATGTGAGAATAATTGGTTGTGTAATGGTATCCTAGGTTACACCCATTTATGTATGTACAATAGTCATAGAGTTAATGGTAGGTAAACTATTAGTCAAAGAATCAAGAGTTATAGTATTTGTCATATCAATTTAATCCAAATGAGTTGTAGCAGTTGGAGGAACTACTATTAAAATAGGGGAAATTGTGATATGTGTTACTACCTATGGAGTTGCAAAAGTGGCCATATAAGGAAAAACTAAAGTGGTTGATGTAACCATCATAGTTCTAATTATCATATTTTTTTGTTCTTCTCCTTTAATTTATTCTTGTCTGATATCCTAAGTGTGAAGAGGAATGGGAATTGAAGTCCCAAAATTACTTTGTAAATGAGCCTTTTTAAATATATCCAATGATTATTTTATCTTAGGTTCCCACGATAGCTTATTTCTAGTTTTACTTCTTATTCTAGATCATATGATGGTTCCTCTATCTCCTCTTATTATGTGATAACAAGAGTTTACAAGGAGGTAGGAAGATACCTTCTGATGCAGGGGCATCCTTTAGGGATGTCATAATGAAGACATTTTTGGTTTTAAATAGTATAAGAAGTGTTTTAGAGTACTCTATAGGTATTTTTTATTATTACTAGTTGTCTAGGGTGTTTAGAATTTAAATCTTGTGTTTCTCACCAAAAGTAATTATTCAAAATTTGAAATTATTGTGATCCAATTTAATGTGATATATTATATGATTTATGATGATTGAGGTTTGATATTGTGTGTTTAGGAGCTTATAAATATTGTAGGGTTCTTATGTCTTACAAGATTCATGACATGGTTTTTTGTGATTAATAAAAACCTAAACTAGTTATTGGTCAAAGACCCTTATGTGGAAGGAAGTTAAAGAATCAGTTATTGTTGGGTGTAGGGAGATATGAGTTCTATATTTTGATAGTTTTATAGAGGAAAAATATTGAAGTAGATGAAGAGGATAACAATGAATAAAAGGAAATTATTGACAAAACTATCTCTGCTCATATTAATCTATGTATATCTTATATTTCATGTTTTATTTAAGTATATGCATGTGGTATGAATGTTAAAATATTGTAATAGTGATGTAACTTCCTAACCCTATTTTGAATAAACATTCTATGATAAAGACTAATGGGTGTAATTATGGAGAAAAAATTAGTTTGAAAGGTGGAATGGATACAAAACCAATGTTGGTTTTCTTCTAATAACTAGTTATTATTGATAAGTTTATTCCTAAAAGTGTTGAATATTATAAATACTCAATTGTGTAATAAATGAGAGATAAAATCCTTGGTTTGATGATTGGCTCATAAAAACCTTGTTTTTTGAGTTTTCTCATTGTTGATAGACCATGCAATTATTTTTGGAAGTAAGATGATAATGGTAAGAATTTTTTAGTTATCGTGAATCCTTAGTAAGTTATTTTTTTCAAATAAAAGGTACATCACACATTACCCTAATTATAAATATGTCTGGTTATTCCAAATCCACTCCAAGCCTGTAGAGTATGTAGGTATAGTCAATGAACTAAGAAAGTATGATAAGAGTGTAGAAGAGGTATCTTATAAGGAATATTTTGTTTTCATAATTTTAATGGAGTATAATTAGTTAATTATATAATATACCTAATATGAATAACCTAACTTGAGAACTAAAACCCTTAAGACAGTCCTAACAAACTCTATAGTCATAGTCTATGTACATAGTAGAACCCAAAACTTCATAGAAAAGTGTGATAGAGGTTGTTAGAAGGTTGATTGAGAATTGAAATAGGTGTGGAAAATTTTCACAGGCAATTTCCATCATTTATAGTCCTATAAAAGTCTCTAAAACACTTGTAATCAAATTAAAACCTCTCTCAGGTTTATGTAGGCTTACACAGACCTTGTATAGGGTTTAAACACTAAAATGAGAATATATAAAAACCCCACCATCCAAATTTAGTAAAAATTGGTGAATTTTTTTAAATTAATGTGATTTAATATATTTTTAAGGATTTAGAGTGAATGCGTACCCCTGTGTATGGATGGATCCAACTGTGTGTTAACTAGGGAGATAAAGACCTAATTAGGCCTATTTTGTTGAGAAAAGAACCTAGAAAAGTGAGTTAGAAGTTGAATCAAGACTTTAAACTTTAGGGATAGATATAAAGTGGAAAAGGGTACCTAGATCAAGTGTCCTATTTCATCTAGACATCCATATGTTTTTTTATAGAGGAAAATTTAATAAAAAAAGGCTATTAGCCTATCTTCCAAGGTGAGTCAAAGTGCGGAAGGAGTAAATTGGTGTTCTTGGAAATTATGCATGTTGAATGAAGGGTACCTCAGGATTTTAAATTGATTGTTTAAGGTTTAAATTATTTTAAACTAATCAAGTGAATATTAGAATCATCTCATGAAGAAATGCATCATTGAGCCATTAAAAGGAGTGATTAAGCCATTGTATAGAAAGTGTATCTTGACACAAACAAAGAGTGATAAGATTATGATAGCCCTACATTATTTTGGTATTAGATCAAGAATATACATTGGGTACATGTAAAATAAGGATATACAATGATTAAAATTTGAAAGATTTTGTAAATATTATAGGGAATAAGCAAGAAAGAGACAAATGACAAAGTGCTAGATAAAGCAGAGCAAGAGAAGGCAACAAGCTAGTATAGTTAAAAATAAGGTATGATTGTTTATGATCACTTTGATAAGGTGATATTTTTCAAATAATTTGCATTTGTGTATTGATTTGAAGAAGAGGAAGGATAAGTGAGAAGTTGGATAACCTTAATAAGTGAAGGTAGATAAAAGGATAGTGTGATAAAGAAGCCCAAAGCTAAGATAGGATGTAAATAAAAGTGATATCTATTGATATCTCAAGGGAAAGCAAGCTCAATAGAGAGCTTAATAATATATTGAGAAGTCCCAAGTGTGGACCAAGTAAAAAATTAGGAGACTCTAAGTGAGATTCCAAGAGAGAGAAAGAGAATAAAGGTGACCCAAGTGAGGTCAAGAAGGCAAGTGTGAGAAATAAATTGTCAAGAAAGAGTGAAGGAAATAAAGGCAATATTAATGATGGGATTACTACAAGAATACTATAACAAAAATATGAAAAAGAAAGTACAAAATAAAGAAGTGGATATGGATAAGGAGATTATTGAGTTGAGAAAAGAGTTAAAAGGTATGTAAGAGAGATTGAGAGAGATGTTAATGGAAAGAAAAAAGAATTTTAGTATCAATATCAAGAAAAGACTACATTTTTTATTTAGGGACAAGATGGAAAATAGAAATATCTAGCAGGAAGTTACTCATATGAGTTATCAACTAGAGATGATTGAAGAGTTTGAAAAATATAAGGACAGGGAAGATGGATGGTCAATTGAATATGCAAACACAAACTTGTGTTATCTTAAGAAAGGTGAATAGCTAGATGACATGGAAATAATAGGTGAAGAAGTTTAAACCTTCATTGATAGCATATAGAAGGAAGATTTAACCCTAGGAGACCATGCAAGGACTAAAGAGGTAAACAAATGTGTAGAACATTTTGATTTTGCTAATGTATATAAAACTTGTAAGAGATAGATGAAGTAATGACTAAAGAAGAGTATAATGCTATTGGCATAGATTATAGGGTATTGATTGTAGATAATGAGGATTTGGTACAAAAATATGAAGAATTTGAGGTAAGCATTCAACCTAAGAAGGGAATGATAAGTCATGGCACAATCAATTTTTCTCATGTGAGTATAGTAAATCAATTGTTTACAAACTTATCCAAGCATTTAACAATGATCTCTAATAATGAATGTATACAAGGATTTGTGGATAAAGTTAGTTCTTTGAGATTTTTTTTTGAAGAAGACCAAGAGATCAATGGGTTGATAAGTGGATAGAAGGTCCAATAAAAGAAATAAGTTTAATCACAAAAAAATATTTAAGTAGTTAAAGGTCAAGAGAATGAGGCATTGGTAGAAGTTATGAAAGAAGATAATTAAATAGGGGAGATATAAAATCACCCCTTATAGATGGAGGAATAAGAAAACAATGAGTATGAGAAATAGGTTAATCATATACAATAATGTGAAGTATGCAAAAAAAAAGAGAAAGTGGCATTCAAGGTAGCATGGATAAACAAATAGAAGTAGTGAAGGACGTGGGGAAAAAGGATGCCAATACACCTACACAATAAGTCCAACATGAAGACAAAGGAGAATTTGAATAATTTGTAGATATGATAGGGTGTAGTAAGCCTTCAAATCATGATCAAGACAATAATTCATATGTTTTATTTAACCCCATTGTGTTATGTTTAGGTATATCCATCAATAATCTGAGGAAGTGGAGGCCTAAATATTGGGCCCAAGTGCATGAAAAAATTTATGAGAGACAAGTTGAAGTAGATCAACAAAGATCATATGGGAAACATCCTCTATATTAGTAGTATGATGTAGGGGAATCCCTTAGGTATGTCATCATGAAGAAATTTTTGGTTTGAAATAGTATAAGAAGTGTTCTAGAGTGTTATATAGGTCTTTTATTGTCATTACTAGTTGTCTAGGGTGTTCAAAATTTAAATATTTTGCTTTTTGAAAAAAGTACTTACTCAAAATTTGAATGTCTTGTGAGTATTTTTAAGGGACTATAATATATGATTGATGATGACTGAGGTCTAATGTTGTGTGTCTAGAAGCTTATGAATATTGTAGGGTTCTTATGTCTTACAAGATTCATGACATGGTTTTATATGATTAATGAAAAACTAAACTAGTTGTATGTCTAAGACCCATACATGGAAGGAAGTTCAAGAATAAGTTATTGGTATGTCTAAGGTACATATTTTGATAGTTTTAGAGAGGAAAAATCTCAAAGTAGATGAAGAAGAGCATAGTGAATAAAAGGAAATTGTTGATAAAATTGTCTCTACTCATAGTATTCTGTGTATATCTTATATTATGTGTCTTATTTTTGTGTATGCATGTGGTATGAATGTTAAAATATTTTAATATTGATATAGCTTATTAACCCTATTTTGAATAAGCATTATGTGATAAAGACTAAGGGGTGTAATTTTGGAGAAAGATTGAGTTTGAAGGATGGAATGGATACAAAAACAACATTGGTTTACTATTTTCATTATTGATAAGTTTATTCCTCAAATTTTTGAATGTTTGAAGGATAAAAAGTGTGTAATAAATGTGATACAAAACCCCTAGTTTGATTATTAGCTCATAAAGACCTTGTTTTTGAGGTTTTTCATTGTTGACAAACCATATAATTATTTTTGGATGTAATAATATAATGGTAGGAATTTTTATATCATCCTAAAGCCTTGGTAATTTCCATTTTTAAAAATAGAAGGTTCATCACACATTACCCTACTTATAAATTCGTCTGGTTATTCCAAATCCACTCCAGGCATGTAGAGTATGCAAGTACAAGTAATGAAGAAAGAAAGTATGATAAGAGTGTAGTAGAGGTCTATTAGAAGTAGGATTGTATTTTCATAAGATGAATGGAGTATAAATATTTTTTAATAGACTATACCAAATATGAATAACCTAACTTGAGGAGTAAAATTGTTAAGATAGTCCCAACAGACTCTATAGTCATAGTCTGTGTACATAGCAGAACCAAAAACATCATAGAAAAGTGTAATAGAGGTTGTTAAATGGTTGACTGAGCATTGAAATAGGTGTGAAACATTGGAATAAGACATTTCCATCATTTAAATTCCTATGAAAGTCTCCAAAACACTTGGAAGAAAATTAAAACCTATCTCAAGTTATGCAGGCTTGCACATACCCTATCTAGGGTTTAAACACTAAAACAAGAATATATAGAGACCCCACTGTCTAAATTTAGTAAAAATTGGTGAAAAAATTCAATTAAATGTGATTTAATATGTTTTTAAGGATTTAGAGTGATTACATTACCCTATATATGAATGGATCCAAATGTATGTTAACTAGGGAGATTTCCAAGGTGAGTGAAGGTGTGGAAGGAGTAAATTGGTTTTCTCAGAAAGTATGCTTGTTGAATGAATGGTTCCTAGGGATTATAGATATCTTATTTAAGTTTTCAATGACTAGAAACTAATCAAGTGAATATCAAAATCATCTCATGAATAAATGCATCAGTGAGCCATTCAAAGGAGCGATTAAGCCATTGTATAAAAAGTGTATCTTGACACAAGCAAAGAGTGATAAGATTGTGATAGATCTACATAACTTTCTCATATAAGTTATTATGGATGGGTGGTTGGCATTTATAATAGAGGAGAAAGGAATTAAATTATTATTGGAGCATGAGGTGGAAATAATTTTGTGACCATTAGAGTGAATTTAAATATGATCTTTAAAGTTTTTCATGTGTCTAAAACTTGTTGATTCACCTCTTGTGGATTTAGGACATTTTTAATAGTTATTCCCTTAGTTGTTCATCAGTTTCTTCTTTTCTTGAGGTTACCCAACTTGTTTAGATTTCTTTTCCTCCTACTATATTAGGACTACATCTTCTATTGATATAGATGAATCATATTGGATCATCTTAGAAATACTCAAAGACATATTATATTTTTTCATTATTGCATAAATATTTGAATCATACTCAAGGTTAACAAATATTAGGTTATGTTCATACTCTTGGTAACCATAATTCTACCTGAATTACATGTAGAAGTTCTCTATTTACTTTTTCACTACCTTCCTAGGATCCAAATATATGTACTCATCTATTCAAAACTTAAAAGAAACCTTGTGATTTGAATGATTTTCCAACTATTCCATGTATTATAACTATTAACTTCTAATGTTGAGGGTTTTTTTATGATATTTGACTAATCTAACCTTCCTCAAATTGTCATCCACATTATTGGATAATTGATAGGCTATCTCCTATTTAAAAAATGTATCTGGTATAAGTCTTGGTAGTAATAATAGACATGACCTTATGCCTTCAATTCTAATGGTAATGTGATCTAGATAGAACCAATAAGCACCGAATGTATTGAGTGATATTTTAATCTTATCAAACAACCTAGGCATAGGTTGTCCATTTATTGGTCTATAAACCATTGGGTAGAAGGTGTCTACAATTTTTTTCATATGACCCATATATTTATTTATATTAAGATGGTCAAAATCATCACAAATCCACTTTGTCCTTTTCGATGCCAAAGGAGAACATTGGCTAGTACAACAGTTCCACAAATAACATCTATGAAGAATGACATCATGTAGAAGTTATAATCTACTTGGTCATGGAAGAAATCTATTTGGGATTTTGAGTTTAACATTATAATTTACCCTAGTGCGGGAATACCATTTCCCTCCAAACTTATGGAGAGTAATAAAACCCATACCTCATCTACATGAGTGATAGATGAAGATCCATGTAGTCTATTTAGTAAGGCCATATAAATTATAACATGAGGCTTGAATTTGTAAATAGAGACATTCTTCTTCATAGAAAATTTGTGAAGGTTTTGGGCCCATCCTAATAAGGTAATTTTAATGTTATTATCTTTGATCCAATTATTGATTATTGTCTGGTTACATGGGATGTTTGGTTGAAGTAGTTGGTAGATTTTTTTAAAGGCTAAGTTAGCTACATAAGTTATAGGTTGTGCACTATTATTCTTATGAAAAATATCTCTTGTCCAAGCACCTAGTATAAAAAAATTAAACATTAAATCAACACGAGGGAATATCTTTAGTTTAATTATTGTTTCATGAATTTTGGTAGCTCTAATTACCAATAGGTTATCTATGTACTCTTTTTGATCTAAGGCCAAGTCATCTTTGTCCTTATAAGGAAAAGTAGTCTCAACCTCTATGTATATTGTTGAATGATTCTTGAATGTTCCAAATAAGTAAGTTTTGTCAAATTATGTATATTTAAGTACCTGCTAGATCCCAAATTAAAACTTTAAATAAATAATTTCCTAGTTCTATACATCTATTATTAGAGAATTTGAGCTCTATGTTAAATTAAAATTTAGGGTCTTTTAGTTTTATATGGAGATCTCGATAATAATTAAAAATTAGCAATTGGAAATTTAATTTAATTTAATTTGACCCAAGAGCTATCATATAACCCATTTGCTTATCCAATGAATTTATATCTCTAATCCTTCATGTGTGAGTATTAATTATAGATTAATAGTCAGTTTCATCCATCCATCAAATTTGAATTTGATTTATGACATAACATTCATAAGTTTACTTGATACATGATGTTTTGTCATTATTTTAGACTACTTAGTCACCTATTTTATATTTTTGTATACATTAGATCTTTTACATTTTTTAGCTCTATCATCGATTCATGGAATTTAACCTTTGGTTATATTTGATTTATTATGTTTTCATAAGATACATGGGATATTTCTACTTAGTCACTCCATTTTCACCTATCACCAAGTATTTAGGTCTATTAATGCATGAAGTAATGAGAGGATGACACGTGGAATGACATATGATAACTTACTTGCTAAAAATGACTAATTGGCCCAATCAAATTATGACACATGGAAACTAACTATATATAATAATACATGTGGCATTCTATCATTGAATTATTAAACTTGTATCTTTTCTTTTGTATATTGTATCTTATGTAGTGATATGTTGACACATGGAATGATCTCTCTCATTTAGCTAGTAATTTTTTCTATAATTATGTTCATTTATATCTATGTATGTGATCAAACAAGATTGAGATATGTGGATCAATCTCACTTTCTTAGTTGGTTGCTGGATTTTATGATTTTTACTTCTAGCCTGAGGGGCATGATTGAGTGAGATGGAGACATGTGGCATGATCTCAATTAATCATATTTTCATAGGATTTCATATTTTTTTCCATTGAATACCTATGATCAAATGAGATTGGGGCACTTGGAATTATCTCATGCAGTCAAATGGTCACAGTAATGGGGACTTAAAACATTAAGCTACCTTTATATGTAACAAAGTTATGACATATAAAATAATCTCATTTAGTTGAGATACCCAAATCTTAATAGTTATTGAATATTCATTGATAGTATATGAAACTTTGAACAAATGAATAACACTCATCAATAATATGTTGACTTGTAAAGTGTAAAAATGGACAACTTGACAAGTAATGATTAGTTGTGTTAGTCTAATAAATAAAAAATATAGACCAAACCAAATTAATATCTTGATTTTAATAAAAAAACATGTAGAATAAAAATAAACTAAAATCATTTAGGCTTTAGTATGAAATCATTTTAGGGTCAATTCATGTATTTATAGTGACCAAACAGAGGATTTTTATGACAAATGGGTCCCTATTATTTTTTTTTTAAATGGGGAGTGTTACTCATAAGAAACCCTTACATTAAAAAAAAATATGTTGAGAAGATATAACTTAGAATATATATGCATATTTTTAGGCCCATCTGAGCTTGCATGCAAAACTTACTAAAAATAGTTGTTAAAAATTTACTAGAAGATGAAAGTTAATAAAAATAACAATTTTATAAAATTTGCATGGGTTAGTTAAAATTAGATAGATTTTTATTTATTCCTAAAGAGGAAAAGTCCCTAGAAGATACAAAGGAGTCTAATGATCAATTAAAAATAAGGATACATAGGGGAGTCCTACCATAGAAAACTATAGGGAAATAATTTCCTCTTATGGACATAGGACTTCCTCTAGTTCCCAATGTCACATTTATTTTAGGACATGTAGCTCTAAGTTATCCAATTTAAAAACAAGTGGTGAGTAATAATCCTCCTCCTCCTCAACATCATCAATAAGTATTCATGTGGCCACTTAAGGTAAGATAACTTTGCCTAGTGTAGACATCCAATTTTTACCACTTCCATGTCAAAATTGTAGGTTGTATTAACTTCCCATAATAATGCATAGATTAGACCAAATAACATTGAAATTCTCTAATTTATCCACACACATCACGTATAATTTATAAAAAATATTAGTGCATCCTTTATTATGAAATACACCATAAAAATTTGCCAAATTCATTTAAATCAATGTTATTCAAATTGTTATTTTATAAGCAATATTCTGGGGAAATTAACTAGAACAAATATTTGAGTTTTTATATTGTATAAAGCATCCAAATTTTGATTAGGATTAATTATCCTAATAAATTAAATAAAAAGGATAAATGGAAAATCCATAGAAATGGGCTAATATAAAATTATGTCATATTCAAAAATTTAACAAATATCTGAATCATGGCATCATCCATGATGCCATCCAAAAAGTTGAAAATAATTAAGCATTGATGAAAATAAATTTTAGAATCAAGGAAAGACATGCCTCATTAATGTAACCTCTTTCCAAAATATTTCTTTCATTTGCCTCCAAAATTGAATTGAATTTTATCCACTTAGCTTGATCTTGATAAAAAAGGCCATAGTCAATTTGTAAAACCTGTAAATAGAAGGGTCACCATAAACATTTAAATAAGATTTTATGCAAATAAACTCTAAAAAAATCCCTCAAAATCTTCACCTTTTTTCTTCCAATTGATCCATAAACCATTTTAGATAACACGTCGAGAGATGTTGATGTATTTTACACCATGACATTGATGAAGACTTTGAACTTTACATTTGAGCATAATCATGTGTGATTCAACGTTGCAGGAGAGTCCATGAGGAAGGTATATGTCTAGTTGGTTATGTTTTCTATTTTTTATTTGTTTTATAGACCTTTCCCAATCTGAAGAATTATGATCAGTATCTATGTTTTGTGAATTTGTCTATGTCTTAGATACTAACAAAAGTAACTAAATCTCTCTTGTAATCATGGTTTACATTTGGTAATCTAAGGAATCATAATGAAAAATGGGAATCTTTAGGTACCATTTATTTATCTATGATTGTTGGGCATGTCACCCATTATATGTTTTTCCATGTAATTAATATTGAGCTACCCTATTATTTGCTTCTTGGTCTTCTGATGCAAGTGCATGTACATAATAGATTCAATTTTGTAAATTTTGGTCATTATAAGGTTTAGAGACTTAAATTTTGTCCATAAAAATCATATCTTATGATTAATTTTATTTTTATAGATCATTTTGAATTGTTTCTAGTTTTCCTACCAAAACTAGGAAATTCAAAAATTTGAATTTGTTTTAAGAGTTTTGGTGGTTTTCTTTATTCTTAAAAAGTTGTTATGTCATGATATTTATTATGAGGGACTAATAGCATCCTAATAAATGTTTTAAGTGATTCTAATGTCTTAATTCAAACTCAGATATGTAAAAAATTAATTAAGGTCAATCTTGGATTTAAGTTAATTAGTTTATTAATATATTTGGATAAAATATGGGAGTTGAAGTAAAGAGTGGAAGAGGAAAGGAAGGAATAGTCAGAGTTAAGTTCATGTTTTATGCTTGTCCAAAACTCAAAATTGAATGAAAAGATATATGTTGATTTAAAAAACCTTATATAGGTTGAATAATGAAAAATAATCTCTAAAATTTAAATTTGGTCTTTTTGAATGCTCTCGGCTAGTATGTAGTCTTACAAACCATAAAATAGGATTTTTAGAATAAAACTTCTCTAAAATTAAAATGAAGCATTAGAATTTGATGAAACTTTGTATAAATATTTATTTTGAGGTGTTTTATAATTTTTTAATGTATTTAATAATTTTAATCACATACATAATACAATATTGGTGATACCTAGGTAGCAAGTCTAATAGAAATGGCTACAAGACTCTATTTTAGCATATTTTAAAATTTTAAGCAAATCCAATGAAAAAAATCAATTTTAAAGGTTTAAATAACACTAATTAAGTGTGATAGAGGTTCATAAATCAAAATAATTCCTTAAAAGGTTTAAGAAGGCTTGTAGGCCTAGTTATCTACAAATCCTATTTTGTGAATATTGAAGTTTTAGGCAAGCATAAAGCTACCAATCAATTTGATTAGTTGGGATAACATTATATGAATGTAATAAGGTATTTAAAACATTAAAAATCATTGTTTAAACTCAATTTTTTCTCAAATAGGCTTGTAAGCCTATTTGCCTTATTAAAGAAAGTTTGAAAGTGAATTCCTTTTTACCCATCGCAATTATTTTTGGTATCAGAACAAGTTAGGTTGTACTTAAAAAACTACCTAATAAAAAATATTTCATTGAGAAAAATGGAGAAATTTGTAAAAAATAAACTTGAAATAAAGTGCAAGAATGGAACTTAGAGGAACATCCAAAGGTGGTGCTAGAACATGTTAAAGAAGACAACCAAGAGATGCTTTGCTAGAGGAGATAATAAAATATAGGCATGATTAGAGGTAATATAAGTAAATTAAATAAGAGGTGTTGAGATAGGTTATTTGAGTTAAGGATAGGAAGAATCACCAAAATAAGTGGTAGAGGAATAAGAAGAAGAGAGAATGGAAGAAAGATTCTTGAAAGTAGTCATAGGAATATGATCAAAACCTAAATTAGAAGTTCTAGTATATAAAGGTAACTTGAATGTAGAAGAACTTGTGGATTGGATAGATGTAATGGATAATTTTTTTGAATATGAATAATAGAGGATGAAAATAAAGTGAAATTTTCTAGTAAAATTTTGAGAAGTCATGCATCCCTTTAGTGGGATGCAGTTTAAGATGAGAGGAGAAGAAAAGATAAACCAAAGATCAAGAGTTGGGGAAAAAAAGTATCCAAACTAAAAGGTAAATTAATGCCAAAATATTACTAGAATAAAATATTTAATAAGATTCAAAACCTGAAGTAAAAGGACATGGTAGTGAAAGACTCTACATAGGAGTTCTACATATTAACAATCAGAGTAGGTCATATAAACAAAGATGTGGAAAATGTGGAAAGGTACATAAATGTTCTAATGTTTAATATACAAGATAAAATTAGTATTTTATCCCAAGATAAATTAAGGAAGCATTATAGATTACACTAAAAGTAGAGAAAAAAATATCTATAAAGCAAACATAACATTCTAGGGGAAGAGGCAAGACTTTTAGAGGTAGAGTATAGCATGGTGGTAGAAATCAATTACAGGTCCACAATGAGGAATCAGATAGCTCTCAAAGTCAAATTCAATCTATAAGAGGTGGATACTCATTAAAAGGCAAAATATACATAGAGGTAGAATAAGAGGCTTTTAAGGCAAGCATTTTAGGTGTAATAAATATGTAGGCATAATCATATTAGTGCTTAGAGAATCCTCAAATAATTCATGATAGGATTGAAGGAATCAACCAAATTACTTAATCTAAAAAGGAGAGTGAAGGATCACCATCACATGTGGATGACCCTTAATCAAGAAAATTTTTATTAATGAAAAGAGTATTACTCAAACCAAATAAAGAGGTGAAGGAACCATCCCAAAGGAA
The DNA here is from genome assembly GCA_037957365.1 of Torreya grandis. Classification (NCBI taxonomy): domain Eukaryota; kingdom Viridiplantae; phylum Streptophyta; class Pinopsida; order Cupressales; family Taxaceae; genus Torreya; species Torreya grandis. Next base: position 810,196 of record JARHVA010001112.1, read on the forward strand.
AACCTTATTTAGAACTACATGCAAATCTAAATATAATTACTGCAAGGTGGTCATTTATAGTGGTAGTATAGATAATTTAGTTTATTTTGAGATGGTTAAAAACTAGGCTTAAATAAAGTATTACATAATATATACACTAAATTATTCTTTCATTAATTATTCTAATCAATCTCACTAATTTATCACCTTTATCCTAATCCTAGTCAATTATCTAATATCTCCCTCATCATTTATTTAATCACTAACCTTATTTTTACCCCACCAATCGATTAATCCTCATAAATCATATCTTATCCCATCCTAATATGACTTATCTATTATTTGGTAATTTAAAATTCCCATGACCCATGTACACACCTACACTAGCCTATCTATAAGCTCTCCTAACCCCTAGTCCCTAATCATCCACCTAATACCTATCCTAGTCCCTCACTAATCTCAATTAATCCTTAAAGAGATTCTAAAATTCTCCAATTCTAGAACCTCCTCTAACTTGGCCCCTTCTCTCTAGAATCCTCTATTCTAGAGGATTCTAAAGAATTTTTAATTCTTTGGAAATTTCTCCACCTTTGATCCTCATAGATCAAGTTTGAATGTGAGCCATTGATTTTCCTCCCCTTGGCTTATTTATACAATCCAATCCTCCATGTTCAAACCATCTATGAAGTTCATGAAATCTCCTTGTCAATCTAGAAAATATATGAATGAATCAATGACTCTACTAATCAAACAAACCATTGGATCCATAGAGTCTTCATGTCCACATGATCAACTAGTCCATCCAAGTCAACGAATCAAACTACCATAATGCTATAAATCTGAGTTTAAGATAATCTCAATCCAAATCCTTTTATCTTTTTATTATTCAATCTTGGTTTAGAGCAACTAGCTTTAGGATTAAAGTGTTGCTTTGAATGTTCATTCATATATTTGAATCTTATCCTAATGGCTTTATATCTTAATTATTTGATGGACATTTTGGGTATTTTTGATGTAAGTGTACACTCAACTCCATATAGCTCAAAATTTAAACTACATTTTAGCGACCACAATGAGACATCCCCCCCCCATTTAACCTATTTGCATATTATATGTGTTTTAAAATCTTGCAAGGTTGACTAATTGAGGAACAAGAGCCAAATTTTGTCAAATTATCATGCCAAAGTGAACTTTGATATTTCCTTGTAAGTCATGACATTATAGTGATGGTTTTATCCTAGGGGTCATGGTTTTGTGCTAACCTAGGTCACTAATAGCTTATGATTTTACTAATTTTAGGCATCTTGTGAAATCACTATTCGATAATCATGGTTTTACCTTAAAAAGTGGTGATTTTGACATTTGTCTTGTGATTTTGCATTGAACCATTTGACTTAACTGCTAACATTTTTTTGACCTTAACAAGTTTTCAACATTTTGAGAAATCATGTCTTTACTAGTAGAATTATCCAAAAAGTAGTGGTTTTGTTGTCTAAGTTGTGATTTTTTTTTAATGGACATTTGGACATATATTTAGTTCTACATTAATATTGGATTTTCTTATGCCTATGTCTATGTCATTTTAATTATAGGTAAGAAAAAAGAGCATCTCATATCACTATTAAACAACCAAATCAAACAAAACCCATTTTCCCCTCCCATTGGAATATTGCACATCATGAAATTAAAATTTTGCATTAATTTAAGAAATTTTACATAATTTTAGTAGCATTATCTTGATTATATCTTTATAATCCAGACAATAGTTTAAATACATATCAAATATCTATTTGGTTTTAATACATACTCTTATATATCATCACATCTTTTTTTTATTTTTAATTCTAACTGTCAAAATCCTATTGATTTTTCTCATAATAAAAAATCAATAATTATGAAATCATTATTTTTTAATAAAAATCATGATATTTCCTTCAATCTCATAGTTTTGCAAAAGACCACACAGTAACCACTAGTGGCTATCCCCTTTTTACAAAATCACTACTTTACATTCATGATAATGCAAAAAATGTTGGAACACAACTATCTACTAAGAGGGGGGTGAATTAGTAGATTGAATAAATTAGTCCTTTAATAATTTTAATGCATATTAAAACACATATGCAGAGATCACACACATAAAAATGGACACAACACCATATGTATACATGAAAAACCCAATATAGGAAAATGGTGAGAATAGTTACTAGAATATACTATTATAATCCAACCACATAATCAAAACCTCACTTTTTACAAGATTTAGGGGCATCAACCCTAAGGAGATACCAATCCCTTGGTTTGAGAACACCTACTCTAAGGAAGCACCAACTCCCTGACTGAATACCAACTCAACTTATCTAATGACACCTACTAATCAGATCTATATTATGGAACTACAACTCCATATTACAATATTGATTCATAAATGAATCCAATTCTAATTCTTTGTTATAGGTCTAGTCTATAACTACTCATGCTCTACACATCTCTCTCTTCTCTTCTTTTCTCTCTCTCTCTCTCTTCCCCTCTATCTTTGTGTCTCTATATTTATCTATTCAACACACTTCATCAATCTCTCTCTCTCTCTCTCTCTCTCTCTCTCTCTCTCTCTCTCTCTCTCTCTCTCTCTCTCTCTCTCTCTCTCTCTCTCTCTCTCTCTCTCTCTCTCTCTCAATTTGACTATATTCAATAGAAATAATAACCTTTATTGTATCCTAGATGATATATATAATAATAATAATAATAATAATAATAATAATAATAATAATAATAATAATAATAATAATAATAATAATTGTATCTAGGTCTCATATATTTTCTATGTTCACACATGGTCTGTAACACATCATGCTCCATCCTTGGACTCAGTTCAATTGACAAGTTTCCTACTTTTTGAAATCATGTTCCACTATCATGATTCTCTATCTTATTACTATATTTATCATATATTAGGATCTACTTTTAATACAAATGCCATATTACATAATTTAGATTAATCGCATCCATCTATATCATTATCTATTATCGTATAATGCATTTTTCCTACATGGTATTCCATTTAACCATTGTGATGAATAAATCTTTAAATACTGACCATTGATCTTAAGTTTCATGCCATGATCTAATGATCCTCATTAAATTTGCTCAACTTTAAAATGTGTCTATTAGATCAAGTTATGACATGCTCATGCACTTTATTGGATCCTTGTATGCTTCTGAGATTTAATGTTTCAACTTTAAAACACATCTAATATATATTTGATCTAAGCTCTTGCATACCGTTATATCTTCAAAGTAGCACGAATTTTATCTCTACTTATTATTAAACATCAAGCTCTTAATCTCATCTCACTACTTCCTAAGTCTTTAGAACATATACACTCCATTGATCTTATAAAATTAGCTTTGTATTTAAATCACCTCTATGTCATTAAACATCAAGAACTTGATCCCATTGAGTCCACTCAATTTGTTAGATCTTCATTGCAAGATCACAAGCTCAAAATTTATCTCTGATAATCTACCATGAATCTAAAACTTGTCACCCTCATGTGCCTTATATACACTTGTTTTTACTTCCCATGCTTGTGAAATATGGCATCCTCATGTGCCTTGTGTACATTAATATTAGTACCCACATTTGTGACACTTGGCACCCTCACATACCTTCTACACCTTTGTTATCAGTTTTGGCTATTGAGACACTTGGCATCCTCACATTCATTCTCATGTACATTTGACATATTGACTCTGCTATGATTTAATGGATATTTAATGTATGATTAAGCACTAACCATCTATTGAGATGGGAAAAATATTAAATTGAGGAATTAGGAAATATAAAGTCCTAGAACATTGCTTAAGCTAGTAATTACTAGGTTAAAGGGGCCAGGTACACAATGATAGCAAGGACTTAAGGTATAACTTAAGTAACTAGTTCTTGCCTATATATAGTCAACCTAAATATAAAACATATCTTAAATGCCATGGCTTAAACCCTTAAGGTTTAACTAAGAAATTTTTAATGTCTAAGAGCTAACATAAATTATTTTTGAGATCATTTCTCTTCATCTAAACCTCCAAACAATATATCTAAGATGTAGTAAAAAAAACCCATAATAGAAATTAAATCAATTTCTCTTCAATCCTCCATAAATGGTCTCTATAAAATCATGAAAACTTTACACTTTGAAACTATAAAACAATCTCTACTCTCCAATCTCATGCCAACAATCTCCTTTTTGACATAAATGACAATCATATTGCCAACAATCTCCCCCTTTGGCATTGATGGTAAACTAAATTCTCTAATCTTATAATACTCTACTCCTATGGTATTGATTGAATTGGCTTCTAATGAACTTGAGATGAAACTATTCATAACTTTCTCCCCCTTGGGCAATGGAACATTTTCCTAAACTCAACTTGGACACATACTCTACTCTTTCAAACTTTTATAGAGAGAATTTGCACTTTTTCTCCCCTTTTGACATAAATGGCAAAGGGACTCCAAATTTCTCATAGTTTATCCAAATTTTTCTAGCCCTTTATCAGATAAAGGAGTTTGTCCAAGAATCTATAACCATCAACTCATTATAAATTTTCAAAAATATGCATACCTAAATTACCTTTTCTCTCTTCTTTTAGGGATTAACAAGACTTTTGTAATACTCCTCATAGACTCATGCCCTATCACTAGGATATAGTGATGTGATGTAGAAGCCACCACTCCCAATTACTATCTCAGATACTCAAATTACTCCTTGGGAAGAGGTTTGGTGAATATGTCTACAACTTGATCCTATGTTAGCACATACTCCATTATTACCTCTTGATCTGCAACCTTTTATCTTAAGAAGTGATACTTGATTTATATGTGATTTTTTATGGAATGCATCACTAGATTATTTGATATGTTAATAGAACTTGAATTGGCATAAAGATTAGAGATAGGTGATTTTTATTCTACCTTGATGTCTTTGAGTGTTTGCTTCATCCAAAATACTTGAGTGCAATATGCCACTACTACCACATACTTTACTTCTACTGTAGAAAGAGTAACTGACTCTTGTTTTTTGCTCAACCATGAAACAAGTTTGTTTCTAAGGAAAAATGCACCACCACTAATGCTTATTCTATCATCCACACTTCCTACCTAGTCTACATTTATATATGATGTCAAAGTGAAATATTTAATTTTAAATACTATAGGCCATAATCAATTTTGCTCTTGATATATCTAAAGATTATTTTCACTCCATTGGCATTTGATTATTTAAGAAAAACTTGAAATATTATAACCATGCATACTACTTGCATGATATCAGGTCTTGATGAAATTACGTATAACAAATTACCTATCATTGATCTATACAAAGTCTAATTTGTATCAAGGGACTCATAAATTTTGCTTAATTTACAACCAGTAATCATGGGAGTACCTAATAGTATGCTATCTTCCATTCCAAACTTCTTAAGCATTTCCTTAGCATACTTGGTTTGGGATATAAATATCCCTTCATTAGTTTGTGTTATTTGTAGACCTAGGAATACATAAGGTTCTCCAAGCATAGACATCTCAAACTCATTTTTTATTTGAGTAGTAAATTATCTACACATTCTATTATTCATACCACCAAAAATGATAACATCTACATAAACAACAACAATCAACATATACTCACCTTCTAATTTGAAGTATAGATTTCTATCTACATATCCTTTATTGAATCCTTATTATTTTAGGTACTAGTTTAATCTTGAATACATGCTCTAGGTTCCTATTTTTAGACCATATCAAGATTTATTCAATCTTCACACATAATCTACTTTCTTTGACAATTGAAAACCTTCAGGTTGTTTTATGTAGACTTCTTCTTCTAGATTCCCATTTAATAAAGCAAACTTAACATCCATTTGATAGAATTTGAATTTCTTATAAAAAATAATGTTATAAACATTCTTATGACTTCCAACATGGTAATAGGAGAAAATATTTCCTCAAAATTTATGCCCTCAACTTGTGCATATCCTTTGTACACCAATCTTGCCTTATTCTATATAATAGTTCCATCCTCATTGAGCTTGTTTCTAAAGACCCATTTTGTACCTATTAAATTAGTATTTAAAGGTCTTAGAACTAATTAAAAATCTATGTTATTTTCAATTTGGCTTGGTTCTTCCATGGCTTTTATCTAATTATCATCCTTGTTAGCTTCAACATAACTATTAGGCTCAATTTCAAACATTGGAGCAAAACTTACTTTCTCCTTTTTTATTATAAATATTATCCTTGTCTGAACTCCTTCATGTTTATTTCCAATGATATACTCTATTGGATGATCATTTTTAAAAATTCTTACAAGTGCCTTTTCATTTACTTCTTCATGCTCTTCATTAGCTACTTCCTCTTCATTACAGATTTTTCTATTAGGCTTAACATGTTTCAAGCCTTATTCAACCTTAAAATTGATGCTTTCTACAATCATGTGTAGCCTTTTATTGTAAAATATGTAGGCTTTACTTTGGGTGAATAACCAACAAAATATTCCTTCATCACATACTGATTTAAAGCTTCCCACCTTATCTTTTTTTCTCATGATGTAGCATGTGTTTCTAAACACTCTAAAGTACTTAACAGAGATAGGTTTTCTATACCATAGTTCATAGGGAGTTTTGTCACTATTTACCCTTAGTTGAACTCTATCCAAGATATATACTATTTTTTTACTTCTTCTCTCTAGTATCCATCAAGTAACTTGGCCTCTTTTAATATTATTTTGGCCATCTCCTTGACTGTCCTATTCTTTCTCTCAATAACTCCAATCTACTATGGAGTTCTTACTATAGATTAATGTATTTTGATTCCATGTTTATCACAATACTCAATGAACTCATTGGAGGTGAATTATCCACCTATATTAGATCTTAAGAATTTGATTTTTCATCCAATCTCATTCTCTACCATGGCTCTAAAGATCTTGAATCTTTCAAATGCCTAAGACTTATCCTTTAAAAAGGTTACCCATGTCATTATTATGTAATCATCTAATGGTAGCATGAAGTATCTCTCTCCTTTAGATCCTCTTGTCTTAGGAGGATTACAAAGATTAGTATGAACTAGTTATAGAGGCCTTATAGTTACATACTCCTTTGTTTGAAATCTAACCTTTATCTACTTGCCTTGTTGACATTCCTTATAAATAGTGTCTACAGGTTTGGTTATCTTAGGCATATGTCTAACACACTTATTTGATCTCACCTTAACTAGGTTATCAAAACTGACATGACCCATTCTTCTATGGTATAACCAACTCTCATAAATATTTCTTATCAGGAAACTACTACCATTCACTTCACTAAGATTAAATATGTTTCTTTCAATTCTTTTACCTTCTACACCCAGTCTTCCAAATTTCCTTATCGTATAACCTTCTAAATTAAATGTGACCTTATATACATTGTCACACATTTTGATGACACTTAGAAAATTATGTTTCAATCCTTCAACATAAAGGACATCATGTGTAGGTATTTTTCCATCTATGTTTAAGGTTCCTTTACCTTAGATCTTTACTACAATATTATCTCCCAAGATCATAGATCCTTCTTTATATTTACTCAGTTTGATAAACTTACTCTTGTCATCAGTCATGTGTTTTGAGAAACCACTATCTATTACCCACAAATTTTACTACTAGGCAGAGTGTAATTTGAGCAATCATATATTGATATTTCACTTTCCACACATCCTTGGGTTTCTTATTTAGCTTATTTTTCCTTTTTTTAGATACTTATGAACTTTTGTTCACACTAGGAGGCATGCTTTTACTTTTACTTTATATCTTTGGTCTTACAAAGTTTTTTCTACATTTTTTAGCTATGTGACTAAAATTATTATAGTTATAGCATATTACATTTATATCTAACAAGGGTGCAAGTGAATTTTTGCTTACAAATTTTGTTATCCTTTTGGGTATAACCCTATATTCACTATCCCTATGACCAAACCAACTACAAGTATAACAATAACCATATTAAAATGAGGAATACCTAGTCATATCATTTATATATGCTAGATAAATAGGTCTTCTTAACTCTAGTTTCTTCAAATCTTTCACCCTTATGAAACCATCTACATCAACTACCTTTGTCTTCTTATTTTATTTAGGCTTATTGTTTCCTTTAGCTTTCTTCATATCGGTAGTGATTATATTTATCTGTGTATCTATGGAGGTATTATTGCAATATTTTTCATTCTTTATTCTTTATTCTCCTTCTACTTTGAAGTTGTCATATAAGTTTGTAGATGTATTGGTTATGGGACTTTTCCATTTTTCAAAACCAAGACTAGATTTATCTTTTGATGGCTTTGATAGTTGATAAAATCATCAAGAATTATTGAACCTCATTTTAGCGTTAGACCTTTATCTATTTATTCTTTTTCTTTTTAAATTTCTTTTCTCAAAGCCACTATCTTTGCTTCTAACTTCATGTATTCATTAGATTTAGATTTTAGTTCAAGATTGACTACATCTTCTATTCTTTTAGCCTCTTCAACTTGTGTCTTTAGGATAACCACCATCTAATCATATTTTTCAAGAATTTTGGAAACTTTTTCAATCTCCTTTTGTCCAAACTTATTCTATTTCGAGTTTTATTTTCTCAACTTGTCAATTTCATCTAGAGCACATATGAGTTCACAGTCTTGATCCACTTTTCCTTCTTCAACTGAGTCTTCAACTTCTTCTTGATCCATAGAAGTTGATCCTAATGTCATGAATAATACTTCCTTTTCTTCAACCACAAAATCAAAATCATGGCCATCATCAGAACTATCACAATTATCTAATGAATCACTATTTTATTTTATATATAGGCCTTTCTTATTTTTGAAGAAGTTCTTCTTCTTAGAATAGTGGTGTTTCATATTTTTACTATCCTCTTGTTTCTAAAAGTTATCCTTTTTATTATAAGGGCATTTAGCATAAAATATCCTACCTTACCATAGTTAAAGCATTTAAATGGTAACTTACCTTTATATTTTCTAAACTCTCTTCTTAATTTTTTGACAAAGTTGGCTTCTTCTTCATCAGTCTCCTCAGATCTAGATGTAGGTGATTCTGATTTTACTTGTTTGGCTACTTTGAATGTATATTATCTCTTAAAAGTGTTTGATTCTCCCATTATCATCTCATAGGTAGTGAAGGTTCCATGCAACTCATCAACAATGAGTTTATCCAGATCTATTACTTTCTCTATTGTAGATATTTTAGAGACATACCTAGATGTTAGAGATCTTATGACCTTTTGATAATGTCTAATTATTTCATATTTTTTCTAAGGCCTCTAATTTTATTGAATATTTCATCTACATTGAGGCAGTAGTCTTCATTTTTCTCTTCTTCATTTATTTTAGGAATTTTAAACTTGATTTTTTATGTTTGTAGCTTGGCTTTATTTTCCTTACCATCACCTTCATAGATGCCATTTAATTTGTTCCATATATCTTATGCATTTTGATAATGCATCACTTTGACAAACTCTAAATTAGACAATGCACATAGAATAGCATTCTTGGCCTTGGAATTGATTTCATATGCTTTACTAGTAGCCTGATTAGTAGGAATTGTAGTAGGAGCTAAATAACCATTTAAAATAGACATCCATACATAAAACTCTAATGAATATAAATATGCTTCCATTCTAATGCTCCAAAATGAATAGTTTGATCCATCAAAGAGAGGTGCTTTGTCTAAGGAAGATCCTTCTTGACTAGCCATTTATGTTCACTATCCAAGTTTTACCTGAGTTGATTAAGCTTTTTCTAAAGAACCAAGGATCTGATACCAATTATTAAAACACAAATATCTACTCAAAGGTGGGTGAATCAATATATTGAATAAATTAGTCTTTAAATACTTTTAATGTAGATTAAAACATATATGCAGAGATCACATACACAAAAATGGACATAACACCATATGTATACATGAAAAACCCAATATAGGAAAAACCATGGTGAGAATAGATTTTAGAATATACTATTATAATCTAGCCTCACAATCAAAACCTCACAAGTTACAAGATTTAAGGGCATTGACCCTAAGGAGACACCAATCCACTAGTATAAGAGAACCTACTCTAAAGAAGCACCGACTGCCTAAATGAGACCAACTTAACTTATTTGATGGCACTACTAATTAGATCTATATTATGGAGTTATAACTCTAGATTACAATATTAATTCATAAATGAATCTAATGCCAAATATTTGTTACATGTTTGGTCTATAACTATTCATGATCTACACATCTATCTCATATCTTCTCTCTTCCTCTCTGCCCCTCTATCTCTGTGTCTTTATATTCCTCTATTTAACACAATTCATCAATATCTTCCTCTCTACCTCTCTCTCTCAATTCAACTATATTTAGTAGTAAAAATAACATTTATTATATCCTAAATGACATATATATAAGCATTGTATCTAGGTATCATATCTTTTATGTGTTCACACTTGGTCTATAACATATCATGCTCCATCCTTAGACTTAGTTCAATTGATAGGTTTCCCACTTCTTGAAATCATGCACCACTATCATGATTTTCTATCTTATTACTATATTTATCATATCAGTTCATAAATATCTTCCTCTCTACCTCTCTCTCTCAATTCAACTATATTCAGTAGTAAAAATAACCTTTATTATATCCTAGATGACATATATATAAGCATTGTATCTAGGTATCATATCTTTTATGTGTTCACACTTGGTCTATAACACATCATGCTCCATCCTTGGACTTAGTTCAACTGATAGGTTTCCCACTTCTTGAAATCATGTACCACTATCATGATTCTCTATCTTATTACTATATTTATTATATATTGGGCTCTAGTTTTACTGCACATTCCATATTACACAATTTAGATAGATCACAGTGGTCTCTATCATTATGTTGTATCATATAATGCATATTTCCTACATGAACCTCTACTTGACCATTATGATGAAAAAATATTTAAAGACCGATCATTGATATTAAGTTTTGTGCCATGATATGATGATCCTCATTTAATTTAATCAAATTTAAAATGTGTCTATTAGATCAAGTTATGATAGGCTCACACACTTTGTTGTATCCTTGTATACTTTTAGGATTTAATGTTTCAAATTTAAAATGCATCTATTAGATCTTTTGATCCAAACTCCCGTATGCCATTACATCTTCAAAGTATCAAGAATTTTATCTCTACTTATCATTAAACATTAAGATCTTAATCCCATTTTACTACTTCCTAAATCTTTCCTGCATATACCTTTGTTGATCTTGTCAAAGTAGTTTGGTATTTAACTCACTTATATGTCATTAAACATTGAGCAATTGATCCCATTAAGTCCACTCACTCCATTAGATCTTCATTGCATGATCACATGATCACCTTTCAATCTTTTAACAAGCTTGAAATTTATCTCTACCAAGATCTGATGAATGTGACACTTGTCACCCTCGTATACCTTCTATACACTTATTGTCAATACCTGTACTTGTGACATTTAGCATCTTCACATGCCTTCTATACATTATTATCAATTCCAACACTTGTGACACTTGGCACCCTTTCATAACTTATACACCTTTAATATTAGTTACCATTATTGAGACACTTGGTATTCTCAAATTTATTCTCAAGTAAATTTGACATATTGAATTTACTATGCTTTTTTGTTTCTTTAATATATGATTAAACACTAACTGTTGATCAAGTTGGGATAAATCTTAAGTTGAGGACTTAGGAATTATAAAGTCATAGAACATTTATTAATGTAGTAATTAATAGGTTTAAGGGGATAGTTGCACAATGATAACATGGACTTAACATATAACTTAAGTAACTATTTCTTGCCTATATCTAGTCAACCTAAAGATAGAACATGCTTGTGAATGCCATGGCTTAAATCCTTAAGGTTTAACTAAGAAACCCTATAGTGTCCAAGAGATAAAATAAATTATTTATGAGTTCATTTATATTCATCTAAACCTATGGACCATATATCTAGGATGTACTCAAAAAACCCATAATAAATCTTTAATCAATTGCTCTTCAATCTTCCAAAAATTGTCTCTTTGAAAGCATGACAACTTTGCACTGTTCAACCATAAAACATGTTCTTATCTCTAATCTCATGCCAAAAATATCCCTTTTGATATCAATGATAATCATATTTCCATTAGAAAAGTTATGATATTTGAGTCTCTGGTCATGGTATTGCATTGGTCTGACTGCACATCTATAATATTGCCTTCTACAGTTGCATTTTTGCACTAATTTTTGCATTCAATTTTATCCTTTTTGAATGTATTTTTGGAGTCATTTTCAATGAATTTTGAGTCATTTCAAGCCTCTAACATGGCCAAAATTACCTTTATTATAAGGGGTGATTACCCTTAGCCCTGCAATGGGTGCTTCCCCTTGGCCCCACTAGGGGATACTACCCCTAAACCCCCACATCATGGCCCATTCACCCAAAGAAGTTATAGAGCCAAATCATAAATTTTTAGTGGTATTTATTAAGTCATATTTAACTAAAATTTGTTTATTATAGGGGTAAATATAGTGGCTATTTTAACTTGCTAACATCTTTTATAGGTCATATTTTTATCTCATACCTTATCTTGCAAGCTGCCCTTTCACAAGTACTACAAACTACTAATCATTTTCTTGCAGAAAACCTATCAAAAATGTTTTGGCATCTTAAAAATCATTTTGTCTATCACTTGAAGGCTATGATGGTGTATGATCTCCTCCTTGTGTTCTTATGGTGATTCTTGGAGGATAAAACACTAACAAATCCTCTTATTTTCTTTTCTAGGGGTAATGTGACATGGAATTGACACCCACACACTTGTCATATTCTTAAGGGGATAGTGACCATAGATTTCACTACCATACACTAATCCACACTCCTTGTTCTAGTGGAGTATAAGTATCATGGAAAACTATAGTTAGGCAAAGTGGTTGACCCCATACAGGTCATATATGAAGGGGAAGAGTTAATTTTATAAACGAATAATTAGATAACACCTTATATAGACTTGGGCCCCATCGTACCTAGTGTATATCAAGGATGATCCTAGAGAGCCTATTTATCCTAGCATAAGATCATAAAATTTAATATGTGACTTACTATTAGAGTTAGTGTTAGCTCCCAAGTGACCATCATGTGAAAATGGGGTTGAGAGGGTTTGGTAGATTCCATAATGGGTCATCAATCTATAGCCTCACCCATAAAGCTATTAAATAGTGCAGCCATTGGGTTATGCACCCATAATCAGTTTACTAATCTTAGGTTTATTAGTTTCTTGATTTTGTGAGTGTTATGCTATACCCATGCTATTTGTGAACAAAGTTAACCTTTTACCCAAACCTATACACACATATATAGGTCTTTTGTACATATCATCATATAATTATATCATTCTGTACATCCTTATCATCGTACTCTTGTACATATTTTTACTTGTCTCATCCTCTCTCTCTCATTACCCTCTTGTCTTAATCCCATATTATTTTAGTCGTATCCACCCATCATTGGTCATACCCCCATCAATTTCATTTATTAATCAAGTCTTTTCATCCCTCCATCACATCTTATCATATTATTCACTTAGCCTTAAGATTAATCATCCCTAACATCATCTTTCTCACTTGGTCCACCTTGTCTATAACTAATATTGATCACCTCCTAGTATAGTTTCATCCATCCACATCACTTACATATCTTAATTACTTCCTAAGTCTACCTTATCTATAACTAATCATTTTTTTTGATCTTGTCTCATCTAGTCACCTTATCCACATTGTATCAACTAGTCTTAATCATAGTCCAAACCATATTTACCCAATTTACCCCATTATCCATAATATTCCTCACATCAAATTTATAGTCATACTTTGGTCTTCATCCACATTGGTGAAACATTCTTGTCATATCAGGGTCCTCATCATCATCTTGCTTGTGTCTACTCAAGTTTGAATCATAAGCACATATCCTACCAATATATTAATATAATCATCTCAACCTATTTGATTTAAACATATTAAGTATTTATCTAGTCTTAATCCAATCAATCCTTAGTTATTATTAGTCCCTTGGGATAGTCTAGCCCCTCATCCAATCTTAGATCTTGTTATAGCTCACCTAGTCAAATTCAATCAACATCATCAAGGTCTAGCTCACTACTTAAATTGGTCAACTTATATATTTTCCTATCCCATCCAACATCTCATATCATCAAGTCAAACTTGAGATCACACTAAATTAATCCTTTACCAAAATTTGTTCCATATGTCATGTCTTCATCCCTTAATATTTCCATTCAAACCCCTGCACCTTTTAATTGGGTCTGATGAACCATATCATTCATACTTTCTCCCATCCTTATCCATGACATCTAAAACAAATTTGGTAAATACATTGATTGAAAAATGACTCATAGCCATTAAGGATATGATCCTTTCTCACCTCATCAAGATGAGAACCCAATATACTAAAGACTTTGACCCCATCCACCTAATATTACCTTTAATCTACACCCATACACATTGGTCAACTCCTAGTCTTCACACCACCCATCCCCATTCAAAACCTCCATCCACTAATCATAAATAATCTACCCCTTCCTATACTAGCAAAGAGAATATAATCCTAGCCATATCATGTACTACTAGTCCACCCACTCAATTGCATCAATAACCATCTGATCCAAAGTCTAATGTTTCTACATATAAGTCACATAGTGAAGAGACCCCTATATTAATCTTCCTATATCCCTATAATCCCTTTTTCACCAACTTGTTACCACTAACATGATGGTCTATCCACCCATATGAAATATTAACCCCAACAAGCCTAATCCCTCTTGGTATAAAGCTAACCAATACTATGTATATCATCAAAATTAGGGGCATACCATTACTTGATGTCATAATTTCCAAAACTACGTCTAAGACCTCATTGACTATGGTGAAATTGAATTTCAAAAAGAATTAAATGAGTCAAAACCCCTAGGTGATCAATAAGAGGAATGCAAATATCCCATTCCTAATCATGATCATGCCCTTCCCTCTCTAATCCAAGGTCAAGACACCACATCCATTTTCCATAGTCCCTCTATCTTTGACAAATCCTCCATTGAACATAAGTATATTCTTATTGAACCTAGTCCTCGTGATTCCTTCCATGGACCTATCTCTGGTAGATCCATTTTTACTCCATCATCTCCCCCTCATCCACCATATCAAAAACCCCATGTTGAGAGTTCACTTATGGACAATACATATTCTAATAGAAGCATTGCATCTGAGACATCAGAGTTAGCATAAAAGTCAATACAAGTGTTATCTACATCAGGATTATGCTCAACACTAGCATCTAAATTAGATTCCTCATCAAAAATGTCATCCTTCATCAAGATTGTAGTAAATGTTGACTATGCCTACCCTTTTGAAGATACCTCCAATTTGGATGAAAATAAATCGCTAGGAATATCTTTTGATCCCAATATAGATGATGAAGTCATAATAGATTTATTGAAATCTTTGTCTATCAAATATAGTCAGGGTAAATCTAATCTTAATTTAGAAACATATACTATAGTTAGTCCTAGTGATCCTTTTATTGGTCTTTAGGAGATATTCTTTGATGTCAAAATTGGGTCTCCTAGGAACCCCTATGAGGCCATATTTCCCCAACAGCACTCATTGACCACCTCATGTCATTTCCCCCACATTCATCTATCATAGATCATTTCCTTCCCATTAATGATAATTTAATCATGTCCCTCCATAAGGATGAATAGGAATATCCATTATTGGACCCTTCCTTGAACAATATCATATGTGCCCCAAATATAAAGGTCCAAGATGATATTATAAAAGTCATTAATCATGATCAAATCAAATTTGATCTAGAAAATCACAATCAATAATATTTAAATCATCAGCCTAATTTGAATGTGTCTTTCCCTAGTGAAGCCCAATATCAGGCACTAAGGGAATGTCAAATTCAAAATAATCATCTATCAAGTCAAAGATCAATCTCCTCTAGTGAATCCAAATATTAGGTACTAGGGGGAAATCAAATTTAAATCTAATCACAAAATACAAATAATGTCAAAATTAGTATTAATATGGCTAATAATCTTATGAATAATTATATCAAAGATGAATCATAAAGTCAAAGTGTCTTGGATATCCTACAGTCTTTTGTCACATGGCACCAATCAAATGTGGAATGTCTAACATCTACAATGACTTGTATGAATTTTATTCTTGATCTTAAATCACTCATCACACCATCCTATCACAATATTATCCTCCATTCAAGTCTAATACACCCCCGTCAACATAAAGAACTAACCCAATCCATACCTCCCATCCCCTTCCCTAGGCAACATTGTCTCTCATCGAGGTGATGAAGACACATATTCTAGATGTTTTTATGAGTCTTAATCAATAATTATCAAAGGCCACATGGACCCTAATACATATAATAGTGATAACAAGGTCCTAGTATCACATATCTCTAGAATAGGTATTGGTTAAATATCTAATAAGTTCCATCATTTTTTGCATCGCATACCCATATCTAATAAATCAAGATGCCCAAAAATTAAAAAAATCAAAAAAAAAAAAAAATTCAAAAGTAAAAAAATTAAACATAAAGTAAAAAATAAAATAAAAGTCATTTTTTGAAAGGTGAAATCTAGTCTTCCAACACCTTGGGCAAGTACCATGATGAAAATTGATTTTTGGTGTCATAGTAAAATAATTTATCTTCCATCATGTATTATATTCTATTATTCCCATAATTATCCTAGTCTTGAATTTATTAAGGATGTGGAATGTGTCTTGGGAAATGTTCTAGAATCATCTTAGCATATCATCCTATGGACACTCAGGAAAATAAACATATGGTTAGTTCAGGATGTGGTCATTGGTAATCCCTAGTCCATTCTTCCTTGGTCCTCATCCCCTTTTCTACATCATCTTCATAATTTTTCCATCCCATACATTATTTCATCCATTCATCCTTATATTGGTTGCTAGGCTTGGTATTTCATTTTCTAGTAACCCTATTTGTATAGTGCATATACATATTCCAAAAAGCCCTAAAATTTGAAATATTCTTAAAACGCTAAAAATTATAAAATTTATAAATGCCAAAAATAGCCCATAGTGTCTTATTTAGTTCCTAGTCCCCTATTCACATCCATCTCCATACCTTTCATCTTTCACAATCGCGCCATCCATCCTCCTATTCTAAACTAAGGGAAAATCTAATCTCTATCAAGTTAGCATTGACCTAGTCTTACTTTCACCTAATTAGTCTTATGTTTCTCATATAAATCTCCAAATACCTAGTCTAATTCTAATCCAAGTCCACATATCCAAATCCTCATCCAAGTCCTCATCTATTTCAAAATCCATATCCACATCCATATCTTTACCTAAGTCATTATCCTAGTCATCTTTGTTAATCTATTCCAAATATAAGTTTATCCTAAGTCCATACTCACATCACGATCATCTTATTCTATCCCATCACCCAAGCACTCATCCCATCATTAGACAAGACATGGTGGCATTGTATGTAGATACTTGTGTGTGCTACTTATATGTTCTATTTGGCTTATTTTCACGACTTTTATCATGTAAATATTTAATTGTCTTTGTATTTTGAGTCTATGTTGTATTGCAACTCTTTTTATCTATTGGGAAATGAATAAAGATACTATGAAGTCACCAAAGCGATAATAATGCTTATAAGTGCCCTTCATGATGCAAAGTTCATTATTCAACCATGCACTTTGGCACAATGTCCTCTTTGTCATATTTATATCATGGGGCATACTATCAAGTTCCATATATCTTGGATTGATTAGACTATGATGAAAATTATTATATAAGTTATGGCTTCATTATATACTCATCATCCTTATCCCATCATTAATTTGATCATCCTATCCCATTCATCTAATATTCAATCAAGCCTTTATCTATCATCTCTCTAGTCATCAATATCTAACATATAATCTATAAAATCCTTTATCTTCATCTAATTCACATCCTCCATCTAACCACTAACATGTATAACATCCATCATCATCATCCCCTAGTATTTCTCATGGTTTATAATTTAATCTAAAATACATTGGCTAGAGGTCTTTTTAGATTATGTAGGTAACACTTAGTCACCTAATATGCCTAAGGTCAACTTAGTCACTCCTTTCTCTTTATTAATCTTTTGTCATCACATCCCTTTTTCTCTATCATATATCTTGTCATTCTTAAATCTTGTATAGATCAAATCCTTGAGCTATAATATCAATCATTAATCAATCACTCTCTTGATCCATCACCGCAATCATCTCCTTAATTTTTTGTAAATTTCCCACAACTATCATTTGGGCCCAAAAACTCAAAACATCCATCTTTCCCCCATTATTCATTCATATGAATTTTATGATTCCTTCCCTCAATTGGGGCATGGCATAAATCATAACTTTATCATCATATCATGCCTCACTGAGTTGATGTAATGCAGTATTTTGGTCACTCAATCCCATTATTCTTATTTTTCATCTCTATTATAATATTACTTAACTTTAGCTTTGAGATACACTCATCATCAATCTCATCAAATGAGTCCTATCATGGCCTATAGCTCTCCCTTACATGCATCCTTAATTGGGATATGTTAAAAGATTATGGCCTTTTTTCATATCATACTCATTTTTATGTTTGATTCCCCCTTAGGATGTGTCAACAATTGTGACCTATTTAGGTATGTTCCTATTGTTTGTGTTGTGGAATAAATGTTTTCATTGATGTCAAGGTCAAGATGGATGTCATTAATATCAAATTCAAAGTTGGTGACATGCATGATGAAGTGGTATATGTCAAGGAGTGTTATGAAAAAATAGAATTTGAAGGAAACTTGGTAATTATTATAAGGTTGATGACATGTCAAGGTTAAGATCAAGATACAAGATAAGCATACTTTTGAGCACTACTCTTAAGGAACATTGTTATATCATGAGCATGTGTATAAAGATGGTGGTATGGTAATATAGACACACATAGGTATGAGTGGATGTTAAATGATGCCCAATAATTCATATGATGTGTGGGAATACTCAAGAAATTTTCAAGGTAAACCTATAGGAGTAAGGTCTTAAGCCTAGGCATATAATCAGACTAGTCCTATACCTTGCCTGACTTAATAAGGTACCATGAAATGTTTTCAAGATTTATGAAGGATAAAAATAAGTGGTATAGGATGTGAGAAAATGTTTTATATTATTTAAACATGGTTTTAAGGTAGATAAGCCTTCAAAGGAGATGCCAAGTCCAGTTCATGGCTTATTCATTTACATGAAGAGACTTGGTGAAAAGGCATATACTTGGTAGCATGATGAGGTGAGTAGTATAAGGCTTGTGAAAATAATATTGGTAGTATGTGATCATGGTATGAGGTTTTATGACATGATCATGAAGTTTTGAGAATATTGTAAGTAGTTTCAAGGTATCTTCAAGGTCTAAGTATGACTAGCAATTTAGGGCCTAATGTGTAAAGAAACCTAATGTGACCTAATGAGGGGTCAAGTTTAATTTTTAAGGTGGTAGAGATCATGAGATAATTTTTAGAGGTGTGAAAGGTTGTGTCAAGTATGTTGACCAAATATAAGGTCAAAGTCTAAAGGAGAAAGAAAGACATGTGGTTTTGAGGTTTTGTATATGCACATAATGAGATATTACAGACACAAGAAAGATTTTATAATGCTTATTAGCACATGAAATATTTACATGATATCCTAATAATTTAATTTAAGTTGGGGAACGATATTAACTCAATTTTTCAATCATTAGTTTTTGGATTAAGGACCAAACCTTTATGAATGATCATTAAGATTGTAAGGTGGTCTTAATCCTCTCTAAAACCCTAATAATGACCCAATATGGAAGATATTGATAGAAATAGATTATAATGAATTGTATGACATATTTTTATGATTGGATAATGTAGAGAACTCTCCTATGTACCTATAAATGGCATTGGTTTGATAGAAGAGTGAGTGGAAGCTATAGGAAACCCCTTATTTCTTAGATTTTTAATATAGTAGTTAGGGTTGACTAGGTCAAATAATGAAAATGACTGGAGGATGATGTGTTCGAATTATATTTTGTGTCCATGTAATATTTTATTCATTTATAGACTTAAAATATGCTAAACCAGTCATGGAAGTTGGCATATCACTAAAAAGGCCTAGTGAAAAAGACAGTGAGAGAAATAGGTAGAAGTGGGAATGAGATTAGATATGCATTGCCATATATTAGGGATGGATAAAATTACATAAAGTTGTTTTTAAATAACTATAACACATATCCATAATTTATATAAGTTTTGGAGAAACTTTTGTATGGTAAAAAGTTGATCTCAATCTGACTTGTCTAACATAGTGAGGTCTGTGTATAATGAAGACATCAGATTGGTCTATAAGATAAATATTTCTATTTTAAATTATAATATATTTTTTTAATATGTTTTAAGGATGATTAAGGATGATATAAACCCATTTTAAGTTCATGAAAGTGATTTTATAGGTGTTCTAGTCATTATTTTGCTACATGCAGTAAAATTGATGTTCCTAAATCATTATGCCTAGAAAGAATATAATGCACATTAATTTGTTATATAGGTCTCATATTTTAATTTTAATGTGTTTTTATTCATAATAATTTCCTATGAATATGTGAAAATTCAAAGGCTCTTGACTAGGTTTTGAAGCCTATTTGCAATTCTGAGTGAGCATATGGAAGTGGTCAATTTGAGGTCTTTTGTCTTTTAGGGTGAAGTCTAATGTACATTATGATGACCATGAGGTCATGGAGGTTATATTAATATTATTTTTTGATATATTTTTGTGGAAATTTTTAGTGTATAATTCATATATTCAAAGTAGACTTTTTGGTAGTGAGAAGGCCTAATTATGAGTAGGCCTAATGGTGTGGTTCAAGGAGTGAAATGAGCTAAATGGTATAGGGGACCTAAGGTGAGAATATTAAAGGTATAATTTAATTATGTTTGAATTATTTCATACATTTATGGAGGCTCAAGATGTTCCAAGGTGGTCAAGGTAAAATGTGTGCTTTGAGAAGGCCTAAATATATTAGGTCTATATTTGGCCTAATGGTGTTTTTGGTCCTTATGAGCAGTGACCAGCCTATGTAATGTTTGTTTCTATTTTTAAATGTATTTTTTGATCTATTACAAGGGTGATTAAATTATGGATATGTTTGTGTCTGACCAAGGCATGTGAGATTAAGAGTCAAGTATAAGAAGAAGGTCTAATATGCCTAATTTGACTAGTTAGAATATTGTGGTGGTAAACAAATGAAATAGAAGTTTGAAAAATAGGTGGAGGGATTTAAGCAATCAGATATGTATGTTTAATATTTCATGAAGTTATAATAGCGAGTCTATATATGATTATCAAGTTTATATGACTTAGATCTACCAAGAAGAGGGTTAATTGAGTGAAGAGGCCTAATAAGCTCTTTGAGAGAGATAGAAGAGTGTGAAGAGAAAAATAAGGTGATCATCATTATTTGAGTGAGAAAAAAGTGTCCAAAGGTGATCAGAGGTTTAAGGTGGTTGAGTTGGTGCTAAGTTACCTAGGGTCTTGGTGCCTCCTTACAAGTTAGTGCTTGTTAAATGACTAGTTGAGTTGGTGATTTATTAGTGAGGGTTTATGTGTTTTAGTGGGTTTCATCCAACTTTATGGTTTCCCACATATCTCTTGTATTCATATGTTATATGCTTATTTATACATTGATTTATGTATGTGTTTGAATTAATGCTTCATGAATGATAAGTGAAATTTAATGATTATTTTAAAGGCATTGGTTTACCCCCTCTCCCTTAGTAGTTGTACTTATAATAATTGGTATTAGAGTATGTCCTTTAAATCAAGCCTAACATCCTAAAGGAGATCCTAATAAAGTGAAGATGTCTAGTCAAGCACAAGCTGGTTTCTCTACAAGTAAGTCTTAATTGTTTAACGGATCAAATTATGATTTTTGTAGTGTCATAATGAGAACATATTTGATGTCTCAAGGTAATGATGTTTGGAAATCAGTCTTGGATGGATATACTTTACCCTTTATTCCCCCTACATATGCAGTAGGTAAGAAAGCTAGTGATAATAATTTAAAAGCAATGAATGGTATTCTTTTTGGCCTATCAGAGGTAGGTATTATGAAGGTGATGCACTATATGTCTACCAAATATATGTGGGTTAAGTTTAATAATATCAATGAGGAAGACTCCAAGGTCAAGTTGGCTAAATTGCAAACCCATAGAAGACAATGTGAAAGCCTAAGGATGAATGAAAATGAGACAGCATAGCCTATCTATTAAGGGTTGATGAAGTGGTCAACATCATAAGAGGCTTAGGTGAAGAATTTAAAGAGTCTATTTTTGTTCAAAATGTATTGAGATACATAATTCATAAGTTTTATTGTAAAGTATCTATTGTTAAAGAGATGCAAGACCTAGATAAACTAGAGATTGATGGACTTCATGGTACCTTAACAACCTATGAGATGAGGACAAGTAAAGACCTATAAATAAGGAAGCTACATTAAAATAATAAAATAAGTCAAAGGAAAGAAAGACACAAGGTAAGAAAGTCAAATACAATGACTATTTTGATATTGTTGATGATGAGTTGTTAGCTACGTTTACAAAAAAGTTGAAAACTAGTTTAGGTAATTACAAGGGTAAGTTGACCTTTAAGTGTTTTAATTATGGGTAAATTGGATAATTTGATAACAAGTTCCCTCATAATCATAATAAAAAGGATGATGAAGAAAATTATTAAGTTCATGATTATGATAATAAGTCGTATATGTATTATAAGAGCAAGAAAAGTTTTAGAAAGAATGATGACAAGAAGAAGTCTTTCAAGAATAGAAGAATATTTTACACCAAGGAATATTACAATTCATCTGTTGATAATGAGAAAAGTGATTATAAGATTGACCATGGAGGTGATGGTCTTGATTTAAATGAAGTTATCTTCATGGATGAGGAAGCAAGAAGTTAAAATCAAGAAGAGTATGTGTGGTTTAGAGTTACTATTGGTGATTCAGATGAAGAAGAAGATGAGGTGGAATTCGAGGCTAAGTTGATGAATGCTCTAGAGGAACTAAAGATGGTGAAGAAAAATAATAAGGTGATGAGGTCTCTTTTCAAATATTATGAGGATAAAATAAAATTAAATTAAGAGATATTGAGAAATAACTCCAAGGAACAAGAAGAAATAATCAAATAGGTGGAGACTCAAATTGAGATTGTGACTATGTTTTATTGTTCTCAAAATAATAGGGTTTTATTCCTCATTAAATAAACAGGTCTAATTAAAGTAAATCAATAAATAATATGTAGGAATTAAGCTACTAATTTTTGTAAATAGATTTGTATTTTTGCCTTTTTAAAATATAGTAATAAATAAAAGAAATCTAACTTGGCTTATTCTGATTGATTTAGACTGAGACATGGTATGATATTAGAGGAGTAAGACTAGGAAACTATCAAAAAATAGATCTTGAGGTTCATTTATGTATTGGATAAGAGCATCAAAAGTGGGACACCTTGTTATCTGGTGCTATATTCCTTTTTAGCACTATTATCCAAGTGGTCTGAGTTTTTTGGGTTTTGTTTGGTTGGCCTATGTTACCCAAACAGTGAAATATCAAAGTTTGGAAGCATACATAGCTCATTATTCATCTATTTTTAATATTCAAAGCTCTAAGATATCTTTATGATTAAACTTGAATAGAATCTTTGAAAATATAGATAAGGGGTTAGTGTGTAAAGGATATACTAGATGCACTTCACACCTCATGTGTGGGCACACTGTCTACATACCAATACTCCGAGGAGGAATCAAGCTAATGTAGTTCTCCCATTGAAGTGATTAGTGTCATTATGTATGTAAATGAAACTAGATGTAAAACTATATGTAATTTAGATGGCTAGGGACTAGTGTAAAGGTTTGAATAAGCTTGAAATGATCTTGGAAGGCTGTATGTAGAGAATAGGGAAGAGTGCTTGAGTGTACTTGCTTGTATTCTTGCTTCTTTTATGTCAATGAGTATCAACCCTTCTAAATGGAATTTTAATGGCCTCTTATAGGTAGATTAATGATCATGGTTTGAATGAATTTTCATTAATCCAATAATAAAAAGGATAAGGATCTAAGAGAATCTGACTGTTAGGACTAATTTTTCACTTGGACAATAGTGCCAAAATTAGGACACCCTGAGTTTTAGAACTCTTACCCAAGTTAGGTGTTGTTTTCTAGAGATAATGAAACCAAAGGGGATGGATTTGGGCTTAAAAGAGCTACTTGGGTATATAAGGGTTAAGTCTAAAAGTATGTGGATCAATGAGAATTAGTGAAAGAATAGCCTAGAAGGGTTGTGTAAGCAAGTAGAAAGAATTATGGATTGGGTGTCATTATCCATGCTTAAGTAATCCAATTTTACATTTTATATGACTAAATTTACCCTAATTTTATTCTATTGATGCATCAAAGTGAAATTCTAGGATAAAGGAAAGTAATAAAAATACCTAAACTTACTTTTAAGGGAAAAACTCATGAAGTTGTGTCATGCTAGATGTGCATAGAGAGATCATGTTATAAAGTGTAAATCTGCAATATAAACATAAAATTAGATCAATTATTACTAGATACACTATATCTAAAATAAGAAAATACAAAAGTTGAGTAATAGGAAGAGAAATAAATGAATACACCTTACCAGGGATGTGAACCAATATAAAACCTATTATGATGCTAGATTGTGTTAGATGATGTTGGGTATGTGTTGAATCAAGAGTAATATCATGAATGGAGTTGATTGATCATTTACCCAAAAGGTTTATCAATAATTTAAAGGCTATCCCTTTGGGTCCATTATCACAAACTAAATGAAGTTAATGAATCATGCATGTCCTAATCAATGTCTAAACTATGTGTCCAATCCCTCTAAATAGGTGGCTCAAGAATACAAAGGCTAGCCCTTTGGCTCCATCATTGACCCATGGAGTGAAGCTATGAAGTGATACTGATATATAATATATGTCATATGATATGGCTTATGGATCCCATGTATGTTCTATAAATCTAATAATGTGTCATGGATAACCTGAATGTATGCTAAAAACTAGGCCACTCTTGACCATTTCAAAAGGGGGAGGTTAGGATTATATGAAATCCACTTCAAAACTCATGTACTAGGCTTATATAGAATCCAACTTGGGAACTTGGGTACTCAAAAATTTAAAATTATATTAAATTTCAACTTTAAAGTGATGTCAACCACCTGTAGATGGAGTAAGGCATGTAACTACTAAGAATGTCTAGATAATAAACTAAACTCATAAATAAAAGAAGACTAATGTGTTGTGCACATTACCCCTAATCACTAGTGTCTGGAACATGGATTTTGATCTATAAGTTATATCATCTACCTAATCTAAAACTTAAAGTGGGAATCATCATGTTATGCATGATAACCCCTATATCTATATTCTCTAAGAAAACTATACTAAACTGTTGATTCTAACTGATTTGGATGTGCAAAAATTATATCTAAATTGAAATTTTTACTTGTTTATATAAAAATTGAGTGTTTTTATACCTAGATAGGAGTGCCAAAATGAGTAAACCCTTGTGTTTTGTGCTATTGTCCTATGCTAAAATTAGTTGCTAATTTGGAACTGTCACTATTTTTTTGATCTATTATAACTGGTTTTACCTCTAGATTCTAAACTCAGTGATCTAAATACTATTTTTTCAACTTTTATGAGCTTTGATCTCTATGATAAAACCCTTGTTTGTTTCCCCCTCTTTTTAGGGTAGGAATGATGAACCTACAATGATTGCCCTTAGAAAAAAGAGTCCTACAAGTGTTTTAAGCTGTATAGATATATGATATAGCAATGATATTTGACAAGATATTTGTAGATATAACAATGTTTGTATTGATATATTGTTAGATCAATAGGGGTATGCCTATATATATATATATAACAATGTAAAATCATGTACAAAGTACTGAATTGGAACTAAAAATGTTAGATATTAGTTGTTAGTTTCTAGTTAGAGGGATGGATCATGACATCTAAGAAAGCAAGGGAAATGCCTAATGTGGAACATAACATTGCACATATTGAGAATAAAATAAGCAATCAAGCAAAAAATAAAGAAATAAGAAGCATACAAGGATGGCCAAGGGGCCTTGCAAACAAGGGACATGGGTATATGTCACTCAAAATAGAAAGCAAGCATAGAAGGCATATTCAAATGCCACATACACATGGAAGAGTACAAGTAAAGTTGGCATAGGGGCCATAGGCACATGGAAGATTACAAGCAAAGGACATTAGCAAATGTCCTAAGGGACACACATGAATAGAAGTAAAGGACATTGGAAAATGTCCTAAGGCAAAAACAAGAGACAAGCAAGAACTAGAAATTCAATCACACAAGCTACACTAACCAAGAGGAGAAAGCATGTAATAACTAGAAAGGTAGAATCACTTCTAACTAATCAAAGCAAATGTGAAAGTATGAAAAACATGTGTAGTAAAATATTAGGTATATGCTAAGAAATACATAAGTGTTATATACTAGTGAAATGTTGATATAATAATCTATGTAATCTATTAAGAAATGTACATCAGCATGATAACTCAAAGTGTGTAGTATAGGAATGACATAACCTGGATGGTCTAGCATGTAGAATATGCACCTAGTAGGTGGGTATATCGATGTGTGTCTCAAATGTAGAAGTAGGAATGCCCCCTTAATAGGTAGAGTGAAGTAATCAAATAACTTGATTTCACTATATACACTCAAATAAGATTAAGTGAAGCATGGTAATGTAGAAAAATCAACATACAATAGCATGAAATGGAAAATGTAAGTCCTAACATGATAGTAGTAATGAAAAGCATGGATGATATATACAATCGAAATGTTTTTGTTATTTTTAACATATTTGAATGTTTTGTATTTATATTTTTTTGTATTGTTTTTGTATTTTGATATAAGCTATGTATAGGTAAAACTAGGAAGAAATGTTACTAACCGATGAGTCTCAGATGAGACTCCCTATCATGGTGTCCTATATCAAAAAACTAAATCATTTGTGATTATGAGGCATGATTGAATGTCTGAGATTGTGAAGTTGAAATCTGTGTACATTGTAACTTCTCTAAAATCTCTAAAGTGGAAACCAAATGTGGGGTCCCTCTATAACTCTAAGAAGTTGATGTAGTTGTAGGGCTCTTAGGGACCCATCTAGAAGTAGAATAATCTCTCTAAATAAGTGCTCTCTATGTAGCTGCATGAAACTTTAATGTTATGGCTCTACATATGAACATTATAGCTAGAAGCTATCTGAAATACTAAAACTATGGAGGTGTGTGAACCCTTTGTACTATAAATGGATGCCACAACTATGGTTAGATCTAAAGTTGAAGCAGAACTAAAACTGGAGGAGAAAATGAAATAAGTACAAGAACTGGAGCTAGTGTTTTTAAGTTGGTAGATGGCTCTAAAGTGGGGAGTGGTGACTCATAAGGAACTCCACCAAATTTAATAACCTCATTAACATGAATAAATTTCATGCATCTATGAACTATAAAGGGTATTACCCTAAGTTTTTGAATCCATGATCAACCAAGTAATATGTCAAAAACTCCTGCACTAGGAACTATAGTGAATGGTGTTACTAAATATGTAAGACCAACCTATGGTGAAAGTAATATCTC
The DNA here is from genome assembly GCA_037957365.1 of Torreya grandis. Taxonomy (NCBI): domain Eukaryota; kingdom Viridiplantae; phylum Streptophyta; class Pinopsida; order Cupressales; family Taxaceae; genus Torreya; species Torreya grandis. The sequence goes on from JARHVA010001112.1 coordinate 838,095, forward strand.
ACCTAATTAACCCTATATATGCACACTAAAACCACTAATAACTATATCTATCAGAGTTATATCCTACTTTTAATAACCCAGATGTTATATTAGTGTCAAGGTGCACATGTTAAGGCTATAACCATTGCCAAAAACCACACTATGAATAGGTTGATTATGAATATGTGCTATGATAAAAAGTGAATTATAACCTATATTATCCTCCTAATCTCCTGATCTAAAAAATATATCAAAGTTCTAGCTAGAACTCTAGACCCAAACACAACTATCATACCTTTCAAAGGATGTGCCTCAACTGAAGGTGCCTGGTATATAGCTGGTGGAGGATGTGCATGGTATGTATGGTGAACACCTGAGGTGTTCCATTTCTCCTATTTATAATGTTATGTAAATTCATCTGAGAAGATTTTCAAAGATTTATTTTGTGTTGGCTTTGCCTTTAGAGGCTCAATTGAAGGTGCCTAAATCAAGTAGATTGTCATCTATCATATCTTATGTCTCAGACTGATGCATCTATTTGTGGTGTGGCCCGATGCCCTTTGAAAATAAAAAAATTCATGTTGATCATATCCCCATGGAAGAGGATTTTTTGGGTCAAATTATTGGATAGGTGGGAGAGTGATGATGTTACATTCCAATAACTACTATAAAACCCTAGTTAGTAGAACTAGTAGATTGGTAAATACATGTCGGGTTCACCAAATGTTTTATTATTTTTTGAATAATGGGGTTTTAATCCTAATTAAATAAATAAGTTTGAGAAAAGTAAATCAATAAATAATATTTAGGAATTAAGATACTAATTTGTGTAAATTATTTGTATTTTTTCCTCTTCTAAATATAGTAATAAATAATAAAAATCTAACTTAGCTTATTTTGAATGATCTGGACTTAGACATGCTCTGATACTAGAGGAGCAAGACTAGGAAACTATCAAAAATTAGATCCTAAGGTTTGTTTCTAGATTAGATAAGAGCACTAAAAGTGGGACACCCTACTATCTAATGTTTTTTTTTCCTTTTGTGTTAATATTTTCCAGGTTGTCTGAGCTTTCTAGGCTCTTTTTGGTAGGCCTATGTTACCCTGTCAGTGAAATATTGAAGCATGGAAGCTTGTAGAGCTCATTGTACATCTATTTTTAATATTCAAATCCTTAGGATCTATTTACGCTTGAACTTGAATATAAACTTATAAAAGATAGAGAAGGGGTTAGTTTGTAAAGGACACATTGGACACACTTCATACCTTGTGTATGGGCACACTACCTATATACCAATACTTTGAGGAGGGATCAAGATAATGCAGTTCTCCATTTGAAGTGTTTGGTGTAATTGTGTATTATAAATGCAACTAGATGTGAAATTGGATGTACTTTTGATGGTGAGGGATTGGTGTAAAGGTTTGAATAAGCTTGAAATGATCAAGGAAGGTTATATGCAGAGAATAGGGAAGAGTGATTCAATGTACTTACTTGTATTCTTTCTTCTTTTCTATCAATGAGTGCCAACCCTTCTAAATGGTATTTGAATGGCCTTTTATATGGAAATTAATGATCATAGGTTAAATGAATTCATATTAGTCTGAAAATAAAAAGGATAAAAATCTAAAAGATTCTTATCATTAAGACCAATTTTTCACTTGGACAACAACACCAAAATCAAGACACCCTAGGTTTCAGTGCTCCTATCCAAGTTGGTCACCATTGTCTAGAGGGAATGAAACCTAGGGAGATGGATCTAGGCCTAAAATATTTGCCTAGGTCTATAAGGGTTAAGTCTAGAAGGTTATGGATGACTAGGAATCAGTGAAAGAATAGCCTAGAAGGGTTTTGTAAGCAAGTAGGAAGACCTATGGATTGGGTGTCATTAGTCATGATTAAGTCATCCAATTTTGCATTTTATATGAATACAGACTACAAGCCTAAAGGTTAAAGAATAATAATGTGTCAGGCATGTGACTAAAGTGGATTCCTTAAGAGTTGAGTTGGTTTAAGAATTAATTAAGGTAAAGTCCTTTGTGAAGTTTGAAAAGAGTACCAATGATCTAAATAATATCCTGGGTAGTTTAAAGACTAATAATGACAAAATAGGTCTTGGTTTCAATGGAAACCAAAAAAAGAACACTAATGTGATCAAGGTGAATTAGACCTTAAAGGTTAATGTTCAATCAAGAAATGATGGTGCTAAAAAAATGAATACTAATCCTATCAATCTATCTAATACTATAATGCATGTTAATCCTTTTAATGGTTATTGTTATTCATATAACCAATTTGGTCATAAATTAAGGCATTGTAGAAGACCCTCCAATAGTTAATATGCATGGAACTATGAGGAGAATCATTAGTCAAGAGGTATGGGTAATGGTGTGTTTCCATCAAGAGGAATAGTGTGTTTTAATTATCAAAAGGTTGGTGATATTACAATTTTTTTAAATCATGGATTCTCAAGTCAAGACAAGAATATTGAGGCCCCTAGGTGCTAACAAAATGAAGACTAATCCTATCAATCTATGTAATACTATAATGTATGTTAATCCTTTTAATGGTTATTGTTATTCATATAACCAATTTGGTCATAAATTAAGGCATTGTAGAAGACCCTCCAATAGTTAATATGCATGGAACTATGAGGAGAATCATTAGTCAAGAGGTATGGGTAATGGTGTGTTTCCATCAAGAAGAATAGTGTGTTTTAATTGTCAAAAGGTTGGTCATTTTGCAATTTTTATAAAGCATGGATTCTCAAGTCAAGACAAGAAGATTGAGGCCCCTAGAGTGCAAGAGAGAATAAAAGATAGTGAATGGAGACCAAAAGTAGCTAAGGTGAATGATGATCAATATGCAAGTTCAAGTGGACTGTTTACCATGGTGGAGCATAGTTCATATGTAAAGGAGTGTTAAAAATTATCCCTATCAAATTAGGTTATGGATAAAGGAGTCAAGACAAGTAGACCAAGTTAGAATGTTATTCAAATAGAAATTGAAGAGGTCAATCCAAAGAGGATATCCAAGCCTAAGAGGATCATGAAGAAAGTTTAGTCTAGTGAGGGCATGCAGATCTAGGAATATCTTGAGTTTATGTTGGCTTAGTACTCTAGAGAAGAGGTGACTCTATTAGGCTTTATGGAGGCACTAATATAGTGATAAAAATCATGAAGGATGTTTGGTCTTAGGGGGAGCTTTGTATTCTTTGTTTCAGATCCAAATTTTAGATAATAGTCTATTGGATGTGTAATTTCAAGAGATGGGTTACAAAGAATTTGTATGATGACTTGATCAAGCCAAGTCACATTCATGATAGTGTCTAAATAACTCATGGAGATAATTGGATCCAATCATTCTCTAATATTAGGTGTGTTTTCTAAGAATATCTATAGAAATCATAAAGAAATTTGAGTTATTGATTGATTTGCAAGATCAATATGTTCATGAAATCAGTTGGTTATGAGTCTAATTTATGTTAAGTTGTTGATAAAGAAATAAATAATGATATTTTTTGGAGAGAAAATGTGTTTTTTTATAGGTCCAAGGATCATATAGTTTTCAAGAGATGACCCTTTGTCATTAATTTTAAAGGGGGAGAATGTTCTAGTTTGGGAAAAAGGTCAGTTTGAAGAGATCCATCTTGGGGAGATGAGAATGATCAGATTTTTCTAAGTGTTTTCCATCAATGACAAAAGTGGATATTATTGAGTTATGTTCTTATTTTTGGTTTTATGGCATAAATTTTGTCATTGATGTGAAGGTCAAAATGGATGTCATTAATATCAAAGTCAAAGTTGGTGTCATGCATGGTGAAGTGGTATGTGACAAGGAGTCTTATGACAAGAGAGAATTTGAAGTAAACCTATTGTATCTCTATTGAGAGATAATTTGAAGGCAACCTGGTGATTCTTTTTAGGTTGATGACAAGTCAAAGTCAATATCAAGATACAAGGTTAGCATAATTTTGAGCACTAGTCTTAAGGAGCATTATCATATCATGAGCATGTGTATAAATATGGTGGTCTAGTAATATGGATACACATAGGTATGATTGAATGTTCAAGGATGCCCAAGCATGCATATGAAGTGTGGGAACACTCAAGAAATTTTTAAGTTAAACCTATAGGGGTAAGGTCTTAAGCCTAAGCATACAACTAGGCTAGTCCTAGACCCTATTTGACCTAATAACATACCATGAAATATTATAAAGACTTACGAATGATAAAAATCAATGGTAGATCATGTGAGAAGATGTTTTAAAAATCATGGATTATTCATTTTCATTAAGAGACCTAGTGAAAAGTCATAGGCTTGGTAGCATGATGAGGTGAGCAGTCTGAAGCTTGTGAAAAGAATATTGGTGGTGTGTGAGCATGGTATTATGTTGTATGAGATACACATGAAGTATTTATAATGATGTAAGTGGTTTCAAGGTATGTTAAAGGTCTAAATATGACTAGAAATTCAAGGCCTAATGTGCAAAGAAACTTAGTGTGGCCTAATGAGGGTTCAAGTTTAGATTCCAAGGTTATAGAGCTCATGAGATCATTTTTAGATGTGTGAAAGGTTTTTTTAAGTATGTTAACCAAATATGAGGTCAAAATCTAAAGGAGAAGGCATAAAATGTGGCTTTGAGGTTTTGTGTATGCATATAATGAGGTATTGTAGACCCAAGAAGGACTTTCTTATGATTTTTGGCATGTGCAATCCTTGCATGATATCCTAATAAGTTCATGGAAGTTGTGGAATGATCCTAACTAAAGTTTCCAAGCATTAGTTTTTGGATTAAGGGCCCAAGCTTTCTGAATGATTGTTAAGACTATAAAGTGGTCTTAGCCGTCTCTAAAACCCTAAAAATGACCTGATATGGAAGATCTTGATTTAAATGGATTATAATTAATTGGGTGATATATTTTTATGATTGTAAAATGTAGATAACTCTCCTAGGTATGTGCAGGTGGCATCGGTCTGATAGAAAAGTGAGTAGAAGTTATAAGAAACCCCTTGTTTCTTGAATTTTTAATGTAATAATTAGGGTTGACCAAATAAAATCATGAAAATTATTGGAGGATTATGTTTGAGTCTTTTATTTTATGTCCATGTAAGTTTATGAGCAGGTTACAGACTTTAAATATGCTAAACTAGTCATGGAAGTTGGCCTATCATTAAAAATGCCTAGTGAAAAAGACAGTGAGAAAAATAGGTAGAAGTGGGAATAAGATCAGGGGATCCAATTTCATAATATTTTTATTCAAGACCTATAATAGATATCCATAATGGATATAAGTTTTTGAAAAACTTGTTTATGGTAGAAGGTTGATCTCAATCTAACATGTCTAACACAATGAGGTCTGTGTATAGTGAAGACATGAGATTGATTTGTAAGACCAATATTATTATTTGACATAATAATATATATTTTTTAATATGTTATAATTATTTTTAAGGATTATACAAACCCATTTTAAGTTAATGAAAGTGATTATATAGGTGTTTTAAGTCATTATTTTCATGAATGTGTTTTGGAGCTACAAGTAATTTTCTATGTGTGAGTAAGATTGATGTTCCTAAGTCATTATGCCCAAAATTGAAGAATATAATGCACATGAAGTTTTTGTATAGGCCTCATAGGTTAATTTAAATTTATTTTTATTCATAATAATTTCATATGAGTGTGTAAAAAGTCAAAGGTTCTTGACTGGGTTTTGAAGCTTGTTTGTAGTTCTGAATGAGCATATAGAAGTGGTCAATTTGAGGTGTCTTATATTATAGGGTGTATTATAATGGACATGGTGATGAACCTGAGGTAATGGAGGTTATATTAATATAATTTTTTTATATATTTATGTGGTGAAGTTGAGTGTATACCTTAGATATTCAAAGTAGACTTTTTGGTAGTGAGAAGGCCTAATGGTGTGGTTCAAGGAATGAAATTAGCCAAATGGTGTAAGGGACCTAAGGTGAGATTATAATGGGTATAATTTAAGCATGTTTCAATTATTTCATACATTTATGGAGGCTCAATATGTTCCAAGGTGGTCAAGGTGAAATGTGTGCTTTGATAAGGCCTAATTGTATTAGGTCTCTATTAAGCCAAATGGTGTTTTTGGTCTTTATGAGTAGTGACAAACCTATGTAATGGTTGTTTCAATTGTGAAAAATGTTTTTTGATATATTATAATGATGATATAATTATGTATAGGTTTATTTCTAACCAAATCATGTGAGAGCAAGATTCAAGTATAAGAAAAAGGTCTAATAGGCCTAATTTGACTAGTTAGAATATTGAGGTGGTGAAAAAATGAAATAGAAGTTTAGAAACTAGGCATATGGATTTAAGTACATCATATAGGTATTTTTAATATGTCATAAAGTTATAATAGTGATTATATATATTATTATCAAGGTCATATGACCTAAATATGCCAAGAAGAGGGATAATTAAGTGAAGATGCCTAATAGGTTGTTTGAACAAAATAAGGTGATCATCATAAGTTGAGTGAGAAACAAGTGTCAAAAGGTGATCAGAGGTTCAAGGTGGATGAGTTGGTTTTGAGTTACATATGGGGTTGGTACCTCCTTGCAAGTGGGTGCTTTCTAAAGGACTAATTAAGTTGGTGCTTGACTAGTGAGGGGTTGGTTCTCCTTGTGGGGTTTTCCCTCACTAAATCTCAATTCATTACTTGTAGGAATATATTCCAATTTTTTTTCTAGTGTATTTTATCCCCCTTGAGGGTTTCCCACTATCTCTTGTGTTCATATGTTATATGTTTATGTGGATGTTTTTTTATGCATTGTTTGATGTATGTATTTTAGTGAGTGCTTCATGAATGATAAGTGAAATTTAATGTTTATTTTAAGGGAACTTATTCAATCCCATATTATTATATTTAATTCCAATATGACATACATTTATAATCCATATGCATATGTCTCTTCTACGGGCATCATCACTTTATAGCTCACTGCTCAGGTTGAATTCATCGTATCCCTCATCTATATCACATCTCACATCCTATCCCATTGTCTATTCATTGTATCCCACCCCTAATTTCCTCTTTAAATTGTCTATCCATCTCATTATTCCCTAAATTTCCCCTCAATGGGGCATCATATCCACTAACATCATTTACTAACATTCATACACAACATGGTTTTTATTTGAAAGACCATTACTAACTCCACTTCATCCACTCACAATGCCCTTTCAAAGAGGGGAAAAATGTGTACAATAAATTTTGATTGCCTTAATTATTATAATTAATCACTCTAATTTATCCCCTTTATCCTCATCCTAGTTATTTATCTAATATCTCCCTCATCATTTCTTATTCACTAACCTTATTTCTACCCCACCAATTAATTAATCCTCCTTAATCATATCTTATCCCATCCTAATACCACTTAACTATTATTTGAGACTTTAAAATTCCCACAAACCACATCCCCACATACATTAACCTATTCTTATAATATCCTACACCCCTATTCCCTAACCACCCACCTAATCCCTTGCTAATCTCAATCAATCTCCAAGGAGATTTAGAATTATCCAATTATAGAACCTCCTATAACTTGTCCCCTTCTCTCTAGAAGCCTCTATTCTAGAAGATTCAAAGGAAATTTTAATTTCTTAGAAATTCTTCCACCCTTTATCCTCATGGCTCAGGTTTAAATGTGATCCATTGATTCTCCTCCCCTTGGATTATTTATATAATCCACTCCTCCATGGTCAAACCATCTATGAATATCATTAAATCTACATGTAAATATAACAAATCCATGAATTAATCCATGATAATCAAATAAACCATTAAACCCATAGAGTCTTCATGTCCACATGATCAACTAGTCCATCCAAGTCAATGAATTAAACTACTGTAATTCTAAAAATATGAGTCTAAGGTAATCTCAATCCAAATTATTTTGTCTTTTTATTGTTCAATATTAGTTTAAAGAAACTATTTTTAGGATTAGAGTGATGATTTTAATATTCATTCATCTATTTTAATTTTATCCTAATGGATCTAGATTTTAATTAGTGGATTGACACTTTGGGTGTTTTTTATGTAAGTGTACAATCAAATCCATATAGCTCAAAATTTCAACTACACATCCTAGACCTTATAAAGTGTCATATATACAAAAATCACACCAAGTATTAGTAAATGATAAATGAAAAGTATAATTTTAGATTATCAGTTATAAGTATGAGGTGTTGTGTGACATCATGCTTATGGATGTGTACCATGTCTTATTGATAAGACCTTGGCAATTTGATAGGAAATCTATACATGATGGAAGAAGCAATACATAGGATTTTGATAAAGATGGTAGGAAGCATAAACTAATATTATTGAGAGATGATAATTCAACAATATAAGATAATAGTAAGGTATTACTAATATGTGGTAAAGAGTTATTGCAGTTGGTCAAAGAAGAAGAATTAGGTTGTGCACTAGTTTCCAAACCTAAGACATTTATCGCATCCACTAAATTGATTGATTTTCCCTTAAAGATTTAGAATTTTCTAAATGAGTTTGTTAATATAGTAGTGGATGAGATAAATAATTAACTACCTCCTATAAGAATCATAAACCACCATATAGACCTCATTCCAAGAGCTAGTCTACCAAATAATGAAGCTTACAAAATGACACCAAAAGAGGATGAGGAGATGAAAAGACAAGTGTAGGATTTATTACACAAAGATCTGATTAAGGAGATTTTAATCCCATGTGTTTTACTAATAGTCCTAACCCATAATAAGGAAGGAGTATGGAGAATGTGTATGGAATATAGAGCTATAAACAAGATCAAAATCAGGTACAAATTTCCATTGCTTAGAATTGATGATCTCATGGATTGTCTAGGTGGTGTAAGGCACTTTTATAAGATATATTCAAAAATTAGATATCCTAAAATAAGAATCAAAGAGGGATATGAATGAAATAAAAATTTTAAGATTAATTGTGGGTTATATGAATGGATTGTAATGCCATTTAGGCTGACTAATGCTCTAATAACCTTCATGAGGCTTATGAATGAGGTGCTCAAGGATTTCATAGGTAAGTTTGTCATTGTATTCTTAGATGATATACTAATTTATAGTCAATAAAGGGAATAACATCTTAAACATATTAGAATGGTCTTAAATAACTTATAAGAAGAGATGCTGCTAATCAATCTTAATAAATTCACCTTCATGAAGATAGAGTTAGTTTATTTCTATTTATCATTCAAAAGAGTGCTTAAACATGGACAAATAAAAATTTAAATCCTTAATATAATGGCCTACTCCAAGGAGTATATTTAAGGTAAGGAGTTTACATGGTTTGGCTAGCTTTATAGGAAGTTCATTAAGAAGTTTTGTGTCATTTATGATCCTATAGTTTAAACCATCAAAGAGAAAAAAAATAGCTTTCAATGAACAGAATTAGTTGAGAAAAAAAATCATCTTTAAAAAAAAAATGAAAGTAGAATGTGATGTTAGTGAGCTTGAAATAAGAAATATTTTAATCCAAGAGGAAAGTCCTATTGATTATTTTAGTAAGAATATTAAATAATCAAAGTATAAATACTCAACCTATGATTATGAGTTCTATGACATTATTCAAGCTTTAAATAAATGGTGGCACTACTTGTTGCCTAAAGAGTTTGCACTCTATACATATAACCATACCTTATAATTTATTAATACTCTAACTAAATTGAGTCAAATTAATATGAAATGGATTGAGTTTTTTAAAATATTTTCTTATTTTTTATCAATCATAAGAGTGGAAAAGCTAACAAGGTAGCATATGCATTAAGTAGAATAAATTTTATTATGTATGAATCTCAAGTGAATGTTCTAGAATTTGAATAATTGAAATACTTGTATAAGGAAGATAATTATTTCAAGGAGGAATATGAATATTGTGATAATACTATAAACATGTATAGGAGTTCATGGATTGATTACATGATATAATAAAGATTGTTATTCAAGGGCATCTAACTATGCATACCCAGAGGATCCATGAGAGAAAATTTGCTAAAGGAAAAACATAGTGGCAACCTATTAAGGAATTTAAATCAAAAAAAGAACCTTGATCAATTAAGTTAAAATTAATATTGGCCAAAGATTAAATTTTATGTGAATAATTTTTTGGAGAGATGCAAAATTTATCAACATGCCAAAAGGAAAAGTCAAAATGCAGGCCTATTCCAACCATTGCTTATTCTAAATAGGTCATGGGACTCAATAAGAATGGATTTTGTACTTGGGATACTAAGTATAAAATAATTTAACTATTCCATATTTTTAGTGTTTAATAGTTTTTTATAAAACATCACACTTCATGGCTTGTAATAAAACAAGTGATGCTACCAATATTTTAAACTTGTTCTTTAATGAGGTAGTAGGATTACATGGGCTTCCTAGAAACATTATTTTTGATATAGATATTTTAAAAAATTGGATTTTTTGGAGAAAAATTTAGAATAAACTAGGGAATACCTTGAGTTTCATATTATATTACCATCCTCAGATTGATGGTCAAACTAAAGTAATCAACATGAGTTTAGGAAACATACTCAGATGTTTAGGAAGTGATCATCCAAAATAGTGGGATCAAGTGTTAGCCAAACCAAAATTTACATAAAATGAGTCTCTAAATAGAATTATAGGTTACCTAACATTCCAAATTATGTATTTAATCAATCCAAGAGGATTTTATGAGTTGATAAACTTGGGAAAACAAGAGAAAAGAAGTGTTGAAGGTGAAGATTTTGTTATAACCATGCAAGAGTTGCATGAATAGGTCAAACAACAACTGGAGGTAAGCACATGTAAATATAAAATAATTTTTGATGTGATAAGAAAATAAGTGAATTTTTAGATAGGTTATTTGGTACTTTCACATCTATAAAAAAGAGATTTCCTAAAGGAGAGTATGACAAACTAAAGTTGAATAAAATGGGACCTTGTAAGGTCTTAATAAAATTTTATGCCAATGCTTATGAGTTGGAAATCCCATTTAAAATTTATATTTAACCCATATTTTAATTTTTATACCTATATAATTTTAAAGCAGAGGAAAACATAGTAAATTCAACTAAAGACATTGATGAGTAGGTCATTGATTGGTAGCAACAGTTACCTAAGGCACAACCAAATGAGATAAAAGTTATTCTAGACAAGGTGATAAATAAGACTAGAAACAAAGATTACTTTCATTACTTTTTCAAATGGATAAACTATCCACTTGAAGATACAACATGGATGACACATTAATAAATATCTAAGCATTAGAAATAGTGTTGAAGAACTCATGTGAAGGAGCTCATGAAAATATTTTATTCTCAGGGAGTCTAATGCACGCGCATGTACATAATAGATTAAATTTTGTAAATTTTAGTCTTTATAAGGTTTATAGAGTAATTTTTTTCCCATAATAATCATCTCTTATTCTTCATTTGTCTATTCTATATAATTTTGGAGTGTTTCTAGTTTTCTTACCAAAACCAAGAAATTCAAATTTTTGAATTTGTTTTAGTATTTATGTTGATTTTATTTATTATTAATGAGTTTATAAGTCATGGTATTTATTTTTAAGGACTAATATGGTACTAAGTCATGTTTTAAGTTATTTTTATGTCTTAATTCAAACCTATCTATGTAAAAACTTAACCAAGGTCAATCTTGGAGTTAAGTTCACTAGTTTGTTAAGATAGAGAAAATATAGGAGTTGGAGATAAGATTATACAAGGAAGAGAGAGATAAGTTACATGGTAGAGAGTGTATAATATAGTATATAAATATCAATAAAATAATTTTTTCAAGAAAGGAGGAATAAAGTTCAGAAAACATGGTGTTTTGGTTGTACTCTACCACAAGATCGCACAAAAATAATAAAGATTGATTTGAAAATTATATCAAGGTATTTATATATATGAATGTTGATGTTGAAATTAAAACATATATTTGTGTTTTTAAGTTTATTCCTTTATTTATAGGCTTCAATAATATAAGTAGGACTGTCACAATCCATAAAAACCTCTAGGTACTATCATAAAAGGGTCATTTTCTTCATGTTTTGTGCTTGTTCAAAACTCCAAATTAAATTAAATGGTATATTTTATTGGAAATAACTTATTAAAGTCTAAAAACTAGATAATAATCTATAAAATTTAAATTTGGACTTTTTTAATGCTCTTGACCAGTATACAAGCTTGCAGACCTTAAAACTAGGGTTTTTAGGCAAAAACTTCTTTAAAATGAAAAAGAACCTTTAGAATTTTATGAAAATTTGTATAAGGAATTATTTTTTGGTGTTTTAAAATATTGGAGTGTTTTTAAGTATTTTAATCACCTAAAAAATAAAATACATGTGATACTTAGTCAACAGGCCTAATTAAAAAGGTTACAAGACCCTGTTTTAACATATTTTAAAATTTTAAACAAATCTAGTGACAAATATCAATTTTAAGGGTTTAAATATAAATAATTGTGATAAATTTTCCCAAACATAAAAAACCATTTTTTTATTTCAAGATAACACAAAAGGGTTTAAGAATGTTTGTAGGCCTAGTTATTTACATACCCAATTTTTTAAATCTTGAAGTTTCAAGAAAATAAAAAGCTACTGATCAATTTGATCAGTTGAGATAACATTATATTAATGTAATAATGGATTTAAATAATTAAAAAAACTATTTTAACTCAATTTTTGATCAAATAGGTTTGTAGGCATGTTCACCTTATTCAATAAAGTTTGAAAGTGAATTCTTCTTCACCCATCACCATCATCTTCCTTGGATCCATGAAGTAAAAGTAGTCCCTTAAACACTAAACAAATATATCAAATTCCATCATTATATATTATAGGTCACTATTCCTAGTGATTTTTAGCCATACCGGTATTTTAAAAAACTTGAAACCTAATATGGGAACTACAATTATTGTCCTAATATTGAGTTTATAGGTAAAAAGAACAAACAAGTAGTTCTTAAATATCTTAAAGATAATTATATAGACCCAAGTGACCTTGAATACACTTATTATAATACACATACTCTAGTAATTTCTTCTCACTTTATCATTCAAGATACGAGCATTGCCACATATAACATCCAGGATGTTTTTCACATTGGAAAACTACCCAAATTGCCCAAATCTTATGGAAGACCTAAACCTATCAATACCCTTGACCGGCCCAACATGGTATGAAAAACTAAAATTGATCCTCATAAATAAGGACCACTAGTATTTTTAAATAATGCATCACCAAACCAAGATCAACCCACCAGTTCTAAAAGGTCTTGGTTATATGGTGATGGTTTTTATACATGTTTCTAAAGTATTAAATACCCCATCCATAATAGAGTCATGTATAACCAGGATTATAAAGGCAAAGGCATAGGGGAAAAATAAAAAGTCATCCTTAAACCTATTCTCATGCCACCCCATAAAATAAATTAAGTTATTGGATTCACACCACCTAGAGATGAACCCTTGAATTTTGAGAGTGATACTACTTTCACGTCTGATAACAAAACTATTGGAAGTGAGATACCATCCAATTATAGAATACATAATGATCTTGTAAATACAAAATTATTTGATACCAATTTAATTTTCACTATCACATCCCATATTTCCCTTTCCCTCCATTATCCCAACCCAATCGATTGGGACTAATAATATTCTATTTTACCATTAGATGAATTTTAGAATGAAGAGTCCATCGCCAAGTTTGTGGGTTTATAAGAGGGGTTTATAGTTTGAGATCATAAGTGAGGATTTTACTTCACATTTGACCTTTATACCTACTTTGGAGATTAGGAAAATTTCCTTGGTCACAAAAAACATAAAACATTGAGATCCCCTAGTGAAAACCTCTTTAAGGCACCTTTGGATTAGGAAAAAGGTAAAGAAAAAGATAAGTCCATTGGTGAAAACCTATTTCAAGTGACCTTGGATGGGGAAGTTAGCTTGCCTCATAAGGAAGCTTAGTGTCTTCTAAGTCCAAGTATTATAATTCATTCTGATATCAAATTTGAGGAATAAAGCATTTTTTAGCAATTAGTTCAAGACTTTATAGAATAGTCTATTAATCACCCACTACCAAACATGGTTGATTCTTATTTTATATACATGGGTGAGTCTTATGGCTCATAAATTGCTAAATAAGATAAATTTATTTCATTACCAACTATTCTAAAATATTTTTATATAATCATTATGGAATATATCATGGAAGTAAACATTAGAACTTATAATGATTCAAAGATGATTAAATTAGGCACATCCCTCACTATTGAGGAATGTAAATTTATTATTGTTATTTTAAAGGACTTCATTGAAATCTTCACATGGTCCTATGCAGACATGTTGGGTTTAGTTCCATCTTCACATGGTCCTAAGCTTTTGACTATTTTCTACCAAAGTGCACAATTTGGATTAAAAAAATTAAAACACATTAAAAGAGTTAATATTGTTATATTCAAGTGTCAATTTTTACCAGGGTATCATTAAATGGGGAAATGTAATTTATGAAGTAGCTAACTTTGATTAAATCATTTCAAGTCAAAATGACTTTTTTTTCACCTGAGTGCTCTAGATTGCTCTTTTCTACTAAATTTATTACACAAGACATGTGCCTTTGTTATTTTGTGTTGGCAACATCCTAAATAGGAATACAGATAAAAAATATCTAATGTCACATCCTAATTATAATCCAATCAAATTTTGAGCCAATAATATGACATTCTAACTAATTTGATTAATTTGTGCACCAATTGCCAATATTTGCACCAAAATTGACAAATCATGTTTAAGGCTAATTAATCTGACTCAAGAGCTTAAGTTAATTTTCCATGTAACTTATTGAATATTTCTTTTTAGAAATTGATATTTAATAACTACATCCCCAAATGACATCATTTCTATGGGGTGGCATCCACAAGCCATAAATGCATAAAATATTAGGATTAAACCACCCCATACCTCATTAAGACCCTCCATACCTCTTAAATGCCCCTCTATCCCAAATATTTATGGGGGATATTTATATATTCAATTACATAATTGGATTAATTCATTTCCACACATCTCAATCTTGATATGGACAATCATGGTTGATCTTTAACCATTTTGAAAATCTATAAATAGAAGAGCCATGCATATCATTTTTAAGCTTGGATAGTGAAAATTTATAATACAAAAATAATTTTAAAAGCCACTAAAATTAGTTTTATAATCCCAAATTTTTCAACTAAGACAAATCCGCAAGCCACATGGTTCCAAGAGGAGGTGGAGGATATACAAGCTTCATTGCAATGGACCTTTTCAAGAATAAAGTTGAGCAAGCCACTTCAACAAGCTATTTGGATCATCTAAGGATGGTGAAAGATTTATTTGTCTTTGTATTCTAGTTGTGTTTCTCATTTGGTTTTGTTAATATTCTCTCCACTTGGGATAGGCTTAGGGTGTTAGCTTAGTGTGTTATTTATTTGGATTTGATTTCATTCATTAAAACCATACTAATCTCCCCCTATTGCAATCTTATTTTCACAAATGGCACACCCAGTGGGACCTAACGCATCATACATACTAATAAGATCAATATACAAGTCTTAAATTAAGATGTGAATGCTTGAAACTTGTTAAATTTAATTTTTTAACTTTGTTTTACCATTTTTATTTATCACGGGTTTACACAATAACTACCAATAGTCAATGAAATTGTCGATGGTCAGGTGTAACTATCGTCAATCACTATTTTTTTAACAGACCCAAGAGCTAATAGGCCATTTTGTAGAGCTTAGTTTGGGGTCATTTAGGCTCTATTTTTGATGGTTTTTTTAAAACCACATGATTTTTCCTAAATTTTTAGAATATGCTATCAATTTACCTTCAAGTTGCATAGTTTTTTAACAAAATCAATTTTCTAACCAAGTATAATCTAACATATTTGTTTCTTGGGGTTTTTCCTTTGAGTCAACAGATGCTTATTTTATAAATTTATTTACTCAATATCATAAGTTTTTCAAATAAGGTAGTCCTAATCTTATTTTTACAGGTTGAAAGACTAGTTTAGAATTTAATTTGGGTGTTTTGACTAATCATTCACTTCAATTTGGAGTTTTAAAATTAACTTGGTTAAAATCATACATACTTCAAATTTGGTGTCTAAAATGAATCTTTAGCATGATAAGTCTTGAAAACTTCAAAATTTGGGTTTAAAATAAACTTAGGTTATTATTGTTTCATTTAGTCTTTTTGGTGTAATCTTTACATTTTTTTACAAACTTAAAATCCAAGGGGATAAATAACACCACCACACTTTTCAATTAAGTGCTTTAAAATTGAACACATTTTCAAAGTTTGTATTCAATAGATCATTGCTTTATTAGTTTTATTTGGCAAAAATAAATATCATGCATCTATGCTCTCCTATCTGTCCCCTTTAGGGAACTTTTGGGATCAAAAACATCATATTTATTACAAAGTGCCTTAGTTAAAGTCATGAAAGAGATGTTGTGAAGGATCTCCTCAAGGACCGCATGGCTTGAGTGACCTAAAAATTACCTTTAAATCTCTTTCACTTATCATTTATTTTCATTGCATCTTGGCTTGTGATGGGAACTTCATTATCTCCCATGAGCTCTTTAAGGAAGACTTGACCTAGAAATTCATCTCCCAAATAAACAATCATGTTTATGTTTGATTTTGTGTGTTAGGTCAAGTCTTCCTTAAAGATCTCATGTGATATAATTAAGTTCCCCTCACAAGCCAAGATGTAATGAAAATAAATGATAAGTGAAAGATATTTAAAGTTTATTTTTAGGTCACTCAAGCCATGCGGGTCCTTGAGGAGAGCCTTCACAACATCTCTTTCATGCATTTAACTAAGGCACTTTGTAATAAAGATGATGCTTTTGATCCCAAAAGTTCCCTAAAGGGGAAAAATAGGAGAGAATAGATGCATGATCTTTCTTTTTTCCAAATAAAATAATTAAGAAATGATCTATTAAATACAAACTTTGAAAATGTGTTCAATTTTAAAGCACTTAATTGAAAAGTGTGGTGGTGTTATTTATCCCCTTGGGTTTTAAGTTTGTAAAAATATGTAAATATTACACCAAAAAGACTAAATGAAATAATAAGAGCCTAAGTTTGTTTTAAACCTAAATTTTGAAGTGTCAGGTCTTTATTTGGGAGAACACAACATTCATGTAGAAGAAGAACACTCTTCTAGTGAAATATTTTTAGAGGCACTAAGGGATAAATAAATATCAAACTTAGCATCTTTTAGTGAAACCTTTTCATAGGCACTAGAAGACAATCAAAGTCATAAGTCAACATTCCTTAGTGAAACCTTCTTAGAGGTGTTATGGTACAATCGAGATAAATTCATTGCTAAAAATTTCATTAAGCTACCAATAACTGAGCATAAATTTTATTTACAAGCTTAATGAAGACAAAATCAAGAATAACATCAAAATATCTTCCAATATATAGCCTAATCAGATGGTAGCTATTCTTAGGCCCAACCAATATAAAAATTTAACGAACCTATCGAGAGCATCTCTAGAGGTCTTTGGCCCCACCACATCCAAAGTTATGTCGAATTTGGCATCAACAATATAATGTATGACTAAAAATCTTGATATTCATTTATTTCCCCATCATCATCCATTCCATTTAAAAATAAAACATACCATCTAAAATTTGTCGCTATTTACCATCTATGACCATAATTTCCTTTGTAGAGGCTACAAAGATAAATTATCTCAATGTTTAATGGAATTATAATCAATGACTGATGAAGATCACAACAACATCATTTACATCCAAATATGTAGCCAATTTTTGATAGAACAACTATTCATATGAGGTGTGGGATAGAAATTTACATGATTGACTATTTTAGTTGTATTATTTATTGATTAAGATGTGTATCACCACTTCAGTAGGAACAAAAAAATTATTTATCATTCACAGGCTAGAACCAAATATATACTATATCATATCAAATTATTAATATTTTTTACATTATTGCATATCCTAGCCATTTGCCTTATCACTTGGGGTAAACCGTCTTACCATTTTATCCAATCTATCAAACCAATAATTATCCTAATCAATCATTATTCTATCATATCTCATTTTGCCATATCATTCCTATCTAGACAAAAGCCTATTTTTAGTCATCCTATCCAATCCTATTTTGATCTTAGTTCATTTGGTTCTTCCCATACCTTTTTCAAGAGGATTATAATCAAGTTTCAATAATCAATCAAATTTGTGTTTACAATGACAGTCTATGAAAGTAGTGTGATAGTTGATATGGTAAGATATATTTCATTTTTCATCCTATATCAAGTTTATTTATATGAACCTAATTAATTTCTCTCCATTCTTGATACTAATTATAACTACCTATGGGAAAACCAGGGGCAAAATTTGTTTATCATGCATTACTACATCACCTTGCCATTGTTGTTTTCATTTGACTAGCTATTTGCCAGATTTGAGAACTTGTTGGGACCTAGTTGGTTTTTCCTCACCTTTTATGTGGATGGAATTATTGTGACTTGAGGTCATTTCAGGACAAATTAGGATATGCTCAATTCATGTTGAAGTCACCTAAATCCCCCTTTTCCATATGCTCTCACCATTTTGTGAATAATATAAGCCAAACACTCTTGCCATTTTGTGAGTAGGTATCTTGTAATTCTCTAACAAGTTAAGATACCTCAAAATTATAAAAACATTCATAATATTTCAAAATCTAAAGACATTTATCCTATCTAAGCCTATTCAGTTATCTTTGATCCATCATACTAGGGCATGGTCACTGTTAGGATGCTTTCTTTTGATTTTTTTTTAAATATTTTTGTTTGTTTGTTTATTTCAGGTCATTTGTTTGTTTGTGTGATTTTTATTTGTTTCTTTATTTATTCACTTTCCTATTTGTTTGATTTTAGTACTATTGCCTTGACTCAGTCTATATGTATGCATTAGGTGATTCCTTACACACATTATTCTTGAGTCCATCCATATTCATACATCAACATTATCATCATGGTTTTTATCATTGTTGCATTATTTTCAATTGTTTATTGGATCAAGAGTCATTCCTTACACATATTTTGATATAGTCTTCATGGTGTTCTATCATGATGCATATCATCACGTGTTACAAAAAAATCAGCTTCAAGAAGGTCTACAATCAATGGAGCCACTAACATTTCTCCTTGGCACCTTGGCAAAATACTTCCACCCACCTTAATCAAATCAACCCATTAACCATTTTATTTGTATCATTGCTAATAAGGATGATAATCTCCTTGTTGGTAGGTACAACTTAATATTTTCCAATGATCAAACCTTATTCTTCTATCCATCCCTTTCATCACTTTGTGCATCATCGTATGCATGTTTTTTTGTGGCTTCTTTAGTCATTAGACAATCACATCTATGTTTTCACCTGCTCATCTTTAATCTATGTAATAGATTTTATCCTAGGGCATAACCATATCAAACATCTTTTTTATCCAATCTAGGTTATCTTAATAATTATAACTACCTATGTGCAAATAATTCTTTTGAATTTTATTCCTGATAATAACTACCTTTGGGTAAATCATTACTTTTTAAATCAATGCATGAAAGAATTTTCTCATTTGGATTAATCTCAACCATGGGTTAATTCCACCTTTCTTCTTATTTATTTTCGAGGGACCATTCATCCACATATGTGATAGCCACTCCCTCAAGGGGGCATCATTATAGGTTTCCCAGACATTCTTTGGAAATTTTTCTTCAATCGTCATCTTATTTTTGGCATATATTCATTTACTCATTATTTGAGAATACATTGTTAGACCTATGGTTTGTAACATCTTTCCAAATAGGAGCAAACTTTAGATACCTAAAAATGGCCACTAATAACCTCCAACTAGGGTTTTGACTAATTTATACCAAAGTACACTATTTGGCTTTAAAACACTAAAAAACATTAACAGAGTTTAAATTTTTATAATCAAGTGCCAATTTTTTCTAGGGTATCATTAAATGTTTGACTAATTTATACAGAAGTGCATAATTTGGCTTTAAAATTGTAAAACACGTTAAAAGAGTTGAAATTGTTATATTCAAGTGCTGATTTTTGCTAGGGTATCATTAAATAGTGAAATTCAAAATATGAAGTAGCTAACTTTAATTAGATCATTTCGAGTCAAAATGACATTTTCACACCTGGGTGCTCTGGATTGTTTTTTTAACCAATTTTCTTACACGAGAAATGTGTCTTTGTTATTTTACATTGGCAACATCCTAAATGGGAATATGGATCCAAAACGTCTAACATCACATGCTAATTCCAATCTAGTTAAATTTTGAGCCAATAATATGACATTCTTACCAATTTGATTAATTTGTGCACCAATTGCCAAGATTTGCACCAAAATTGACAAATCATATTTAAGGCTACTTAATATGAATTAAGAGATTAAGTTAATTTTCCATGTAACTTGTTGAATATTTATTTTTTAAAATTGATATTGAATAACTACATTATCAAATGACATCATTTCTATGGGGTGGCATCCACAAGCCATAATGCATAAGTATCAAGATTAAGCCACCCCATGCCTCATCAAGAACTCCATGCCTATTAAATGCCCCTCTATCCTGAATATTTATGGGGTATATCTATAAATTTAATTACATAATTTTATTAATTCATGGCCACACATCTCAATCTTGAGATGGATAGTCATGGTTGATCCTCAACCATTTTGAAAATCTATAAGTAGAAGAACCATGCACATCATTTTTAAGCTTGGATAGTACAAAGTTATATTGCAAAAGTAATTATAAAATTCATTATAATTAGTGTTATAATTCCAAATTATTCAACCAAGTCAAATCCACAAGATACATGATACCAAGAGGAGGTAGAGGATAGCCAAGCTCCATTGCAATAGACTTTTTGAAGCATAAAGCTGAGCAAGCCACTTTAACAAGCTATTTAGATCATCCAAGGAAGGTGAAATATTTATTTGTTTTTACATTCTAGTTATGTTTCTCATTTGGTTTTTTTAGTATTATCTCCCCTTGAGATAGGCTTAGGGTGTTATCTTAGTATGTTCTTTGTTGTGATTTGATTTCATTCACTAACACTATACTAATCTCCCCCTTTTACAATCCTATGTTCAAAAATTCTATAAAGTTATTAGTATTTATTGTCTCATGTATAAGGATTTATGTTTATTCCACTAAGGATAAGGCAATTTTGGATATGAATCATCCTTATCATTTAAATTATCTATGTAGTTTAGAGGGAAAGATTCAGTTCACTTGTTGGTTCATCTCCCAACTTTCGGATCAGTGTCATCCTTTCACTCACCTTTTAAAAAATGTTTCACATTATAGTGGAAAGTAGAGTGACAATAAGTTTTGAAGAATTGAAAACCTATTTGGCTAATAAACTAGTATTGAATCCATCCATGCTAGGGAAGCCTCTACTCATTTATATCATAATAACAAAACATGCACTGGGGGAACTTTTGGTCTATCATGAAAAACAAGGAAAAAATCATGTAGTTTACTATTGATCAAGGCACTTTTATATTATGAACAAAATTATTCAACAATAAAAAATGCTTGTTCATCAATGGCATTCACTTCCCAAAAATTATGACACAATCTATTAAATAAAAAGATCATTTATTATAGGTAATATTATTCCCTTCAAGTATCTCTTATCAAAGGTAACTTTGATAAGATGCATGGCCAAATTGGTAATTTTATTGAGTGAATTTGAGATTGATTACTAGAACCAAAAAATCATTAAGGGGCAAGTCCTTACAGATCAACTTGTTGAAGCTCATTTATTAGAAACCAAGCCACTCACTTTTGATTTCCTAGACAAGTTAATCTTGAATTTAGAAGCAAAAAATATTGAGTCCAAATAGTGGACACTTTATTTTTATGGTTCATTAACCTCTCATGGATCTAGAGCCAAAATTATTTTCATCACTCAATAAGGATATATCATTCCAAAGGCATTTTGTATTGGCTTTCACTACACCAATAATATGGTTGAATATGAAAGACTCATTATAAGACTCTCTCTCACTGTACAATGGAACATTCAAAATTTGATGGTATTTTGGGATTCATCATTGATCATTAATTAGTCTATAGAATAATACCAAACTAGGTATGATAATATTTCAACTTATAAATGCATGGTTGACAACCTAAAACAACATTTTGAACCTCTTTAGTTTAAGCAGATACCACAAGCCAATAATCAATCAATATATGTAATGGAAATAATTCACTCCATGATAACCATGACTATAAATGTCAAATATTATCAATTTATTATCAAAAATATTTTTAAACTAGTTCATATATAGTTAGATTCTTAGATGGTATGTGATATTTTTTGGTCCCAATCCCTTTTGGTACTAATACCTATATGCCTATCTCCAAGACAAAATTTTCCCTATTAGCTTATCATGAAACCAACACAAATATTTCATTAATAATTAATCATGTTATACCTTACTTGGTCTCACACTATGTCATAGAGTCTATGATGGAATATTGCTTCATTTTTTAACTTCAGGGGAATCTAAATTAGCACTTAAGGACATACATGAACCAATTTGTGGGGCTCATATTAGTGGTGTGGTTTTGGATAATAAAATCCTTCTAATAGGGTATTATTAGCCAATTATGGATATATATTCATGTAAGCATGTCAATAAATGCATTACCTATCAAAAACATAGTGATTTGATCCATGCTCCATGACTATTTCAACCGATCATATCTCTATGTCCATTTTTGACTTGAGGACTTGATATCATAGGTAAAATAAACCCACACTTCCTCTGATGGCCATAAGTATATCCAAATACTATGGAATATTTTAATAAGTGGATAGAGGCCATTCATCTTACCTATTTAACCAAAAAATATATTTCCAAATTCACTTATTATCACCTCATGTACCACTATGGCATCCCCTCCAACATTTTATTTGATAATGGTAGATCATTCAAAAATAAGGATATAAAATCCCTTTGTACCCATTTTCACATTCAACACAAAATTCCCACACCCTATTTCCCTCAAGGTAATTGCCAAGGTAAGGCATCAAATAAAAATATTGTTAAGATTCCTAAGAAGATTGTCAATTATGCTATCCATGATTAGTACTTATAATTATTCCCAACATTGTTAGATTACCATACTAGCACCTGCACCCCAATAGGTGCCACACCATATTACATTTTTTTTTTTTTGAAGCCATCATCCCTATAGAGGTCAAGTTTCCCTCTGTATGAATCTCCCTATAAAATATAATGAATGATAAGGATGACCAAATTGCTACATTATAATAGCTAGAGCTCCTAGATAAGAAAAAACTAGCCATAATAAACCATTTTAGAGCCTTTCAAAATTGGATATGCTTTAATTATATAAAATTTATTATTCATAAATATTTTGAAGTTGGTGACTTAGTGTTTAAATAGAATCAAAAAAATAGAAAATTAAGCGTAAAAATATAGGTAAGTTTGAGGCCAATTGGATGGGTCCATACATTATTACTACAAACTATGGTTCTAGGGTATATAAAGTGGCTACACCAAATGGGCAAGAGTTAGAGGAGCCTATGAAAAAATTTCATCTCAAGAATTTCTATGCTTGAGTGAATTGAACCATTATCTATGAGAGACATTTTTTAGGGCATCCATTTCACATTCACCCATTTCCCTTCATTTTTCATTCCCTAGGCCATTCTTATCCTTCCTCCTATTTACTATTATCATCATGATATCTATTGGGACCAATAGATGCTATATACAAAATTAGATAAAATTTATGAAAACATTCTAGATTGATCAGCCTCAGTAACCTATTTACAAATAAGTGTATTAGCATAATTCAATATGGTTTTTCCTACATGGAAGTTCCTTGAGACAACTTCTCTTTAATTATTTTAATTAATATTACCTATATTATTTTCCCATTTTTTTCCTTCCTATTCCTATTTTTTAATGCTTAGTATTCCCTTTGTCTTAGGTTTTGATGTTGGTTCATGGTGGTAACATTGCAACTAGTTTATGTATTGTTTGAGCCCTACCTAAGGTTTATTTCCTTTGCTAGATGGTTCCTTATATATTTTGGAATATTACCTTGATTTAATTATCCTAAATCACCCAAAACATTCAAAAAACACAAAAATCCTAGAAATAAATTTTTTAGAAAAAGGCTTAAAATATCTAAAAAGAGATATAAAGCCATAACATATTTGAACCTTTTGTCATCCTGGTTATTGGTGGCTCTTGGTCCTATTCTAGGTGGGAACCTCTTATCAAATCTTGATCATTTACAATCATCATTACCATTTCTTCATTATCTTCCCATTTTTAGGATAACTAAATTATCCTAAGGTCCATAAAGATTATGTAGGCAAAATCTAGATGCATTGGGGTATCTCAAGTTAGCTCAGCCACTATCATTCCCACATCTTTTTGTCTTATGATCTCACCATTTTTTGAGTAACCATTGTCTTATAAACTTTCTATTTTCTAATAAACCATTTCTTATGCCCTTATTTTTTTATGATCAGCCATTCTCTTACACTCTTAACATTTTACAATAAACCATTGTCTCATTCTATCACCATTTTGTGACCAATTGGTGTCTTACGCTCTCATCATTATTCAAGCAACCATTATCTTAAACTCTCTCTATTTTATGGGCCACTAATATTTTTCCCCTACAAATCATTTCTAACTCTTTATCCTCATTTTTATTCTTTCCCAATTTTTTGGAGAATTACATTTAACTTGAGGTCCATACATACTATGTAGGCAACATCCATTTACATGGGGCATCTAGGGGAAGCTCTTCCACCTCTTATTATTTTATTCCCCATTTTATAAGGCCTAATCATCACCTCACCCTATCTATTTCCCCTTGTATTAGGGGTAAAGTATCCAAGTGTAATGTCTTCCTAATAATGCATGCAAAATTTTTGATTTCTTGGTTGTGTTTTTATCTTTCTACATTGTGTTTTTGTGTGTTTGATTTGTATGGTTTCTTGCATGTTTGTTTAAAAGTTTGCTTATTTTATTATTTATGTTTATCACAACATGTTTTATAATTAATTATTTATTTTTCATATCTTGGCCTTAAGTTTTTTACACTTGTATTTAAATTATTTTTGGTCTATATTTATTCAATGTATTATGTTTTACATTTAGGTCTTGATGTTATTTATCATGATCTTTAGTTATAAATATTTACACCTAAATTATTACCTCCACAATTGACACTTAATATTATCATAATTCATTCATACTTATGATGCATATTATCTTTTGGAAAATAAAAAATTAGTGCTCAAGTAGTATACACAATGTTGCACCGAGAACATCTCTCTAGGCATGATCTATCTATCACATACATAATAATGATGTCATTACATTTACAAAAATTGCATCACATGAATTTTTTTGAATCAACATGGTTATCCCTCTGCTCACTAAGGATGTGCATCTCCTAGATAACCATATACAAACTAGATACTACATATCACATCAATAAAGTAAATATTGTCTCATTTATTCACATTTGATATCTATAACAAACAAAAGTGCAATATCAACTAGAGAGAAAGATAAAATCAAGGGAAAAAAAAAGCATCAACATCCATATTATACTAAAAAATATACATCTATCATCTCAATAGAGAAACATTAACATCACATATAGTAAAATCATATTAGATTCCATGTACAAGCATGTAAACCAAAAATAAATTTCATATATATCTCAAAATCATAGTTTTATAAATTACGAGACTATATACAACTCATGTATATTAAAAATGTGGAGCTATAACCAAATATCAGCTTTGACTCTATCCATCTTTGGGAGGATTCTATTCAAAAATCTACCTAGTACTTGGCACTAGTGGACACTCTGGTGGTGGTCGTATAACTCTATGATATGGTGTGGGTTATGCCATTAATCTTTTTAAGGTCATTATATGGTGTGATTTATAAGATTGATTGGTCTTTTATCTCCATGTGTACTCTATAAAAAAAGAGACATGCCCTCTAGTATCATAGATTACCCATATAAACTCCATTAATAGGTTGTTTCATCCTTCACCCATAAGGTACCATCCTTCACTTGTATGGCATCATCCTTGGTTTGGACCATGTCAGCTAGTGACCTAGCCAATTCCATATTAGACACAATCTATCATGCCTCATCTTGATCCACATAGAGCCTAAAATCATTTGCATGCATCTTATCTCTCTCTATGTGATCCTTGTCTTACTCACTAATAATTATCACAAGCTCTATATCTCATATCATGAGTTGGCCCTGAAGGTTGGTCATTTAGGCAAATTACCCTTTCAATGTTGTAATTGTTATATCTTGAGCTGTAATAATACCCTATTGCCTTTTAATATCCCCCTAATTACTATCTCAACACACAACATTACCACATCTAACCCAAGGCCTACAATATCTACTAATATAAAATTAATCTCCCACTATAATCTATCTATAAGGGCTTGGTCATATGTTGATATGGTGGTCCTTAAAGGCCCTACCTCATATATTCCTTACCTAGAACCCTTAGTGGTAGCCTCTATCATATTTGTATCTAGTGAATAACCTTATCGTCCATCTCTATCCATAGACAAATCTTATTTATTGTTAGTATTTAACCCAAAATATAACACTAAAGGTGAAAACTATGTACCTAGGGTCTATAATGCCTATTATGCACATGTTGTATAGGGACCTATAATGTATAATATGTAATATTATATACATGAAACTATATAATATACTCTATAAGAACATATGGTAAAACCTATTACACCAAGGCTTGTACCTATACTTGTGCTTGTACCTATACATGTGCATCTACATATGCCTATACATGTGAAAGACCATGTATTAGTGCATGCCTCTACCTAACCCACCTCTAATGTTGTCCTAACTTATAAAGATAGGGTCATGTCAATCACATTTTTCTATAACCTACCCACCATGATGCATAATCATATATAACTCCTGCATATGATATGCCTCTTGTTTATGCCCATAATACTGATTGAAGGGATATATAGCTCCCGATCACCTCTATCCTTGGGATGGATGTCTCCCACTCCCTAGTCTCTTAGGTAACATATAAAAAAGAGTGTGATCCATTAGGTACATCCTTTTGGAACCTAAACTATCATTATACTTGATTAGCCCTATATCACTCCACTATAAATTCATGACACCATGTGATATAACATGGCTAATCATATACCAAGTCATGAAGTCATCTTCTAACTAGCCAAACTATACTACCATATAGCTATTCCAAATAAATTACCCATATACCATCTCATTTATCACCCAATGATAGTATTATTAATCCCCTTTGTGACCTCAAAGGTCAAATCTTATCTGATACGAACTAAAATATAGTGGGTTCTAAGAACCTTGGTGTAACCTCTAACCAACTGGACACTCAAAGTAAATGTGATTAGCCTAATTCTCTAACTAATATATTAGGTTATCATGTGAATATAACAATATAGTTGAGCCAATACCATGGGTCCTCATGCAAATCAGGTGGTCAAGTCAAACATATATCATACCATTCATATCAATAAAATTAGAAAGAACTAATTGATCTTACTAGGTAGAAATATGAAACTGATAATCGTTATCAAAATCACCACCTCTCTAGGAATTTATACATGTGTTGGTGGTATAATAATATCCTATCCCTGTACCCTCACTAATTCATGTCCTTATCCTCTAGTCCCTCTAGGCACTATTGCCACTACACCATCACCACCCCTCTAAGGATCACATCTAGTGGGAATGATAGGTCTTCTATGGAATCAATATCAATGGCCCCACCCTTAATCACCATGTATGTGACATCAATAAAATCCTCTAGAATGGCTATCTAGTGATACCGCATCCACTAGATCTTGAGATTAAAAATTAGTAGCTGTAGAATCTACTATACATCCTCAAGAGTCATTGTGGCTTCACCTATAATTTTGATGTCTTTTAATACCAACACTTAGATATCACTAAAAAGTAGGCTATGTAATCTTAAATCACTGACATCTGTGACATGTCAATTATCCCCATTATCTCTAAGAATGCTACCATCTCATCGATCATAATGACAAAATTATGTAGTACTCATGACTACCACTCCCATGATATCATGACCTCCACTCACACTTGAATATCACAAAGTATGTAAACTTCACTTCATTTTCTATCTATTTCTACAAGTTGATCAATTTTACCACTTTCTTCTAATTTTAGACTTAGCAATTTATTCATTAGCCTAATTAACATTTTATTCTACTTGCCTCTATTTGCCTTTGGATGATATCACCATTTTATTTACAATATCACTATTTTACATGGAAGTCCTACATTTATTTAGTATGTTACCACCATCTTATATAGGCCTATTTGTGTTCTCATGATTGTCTAAACGAGTTCACTATTTATCAAGACATTCCTACTGATTGGTAGGATAATCCCATTATTTATCAAGTTCATCATTTTAGATGATTTCCACTTTTTTTTTTTTTTTTTTTTAAATCCTATTATATTGATATTATTTTCATTGATGTTGATTTATAGTCATAAACATGACCTTATAGTTTTAGTTATTTCCAACTATTTTATCAATATCACTTAATTAGTCATGATCTTGTTATTTGACTTATGATACCATTGTTTGTGTGGGTGGCCTCACCATTTTAATTTATTTTAAAATGGTTATTTCACTAATTCATGATATTCCAAGGAAATTAAATGCTTATAATTATGAATTTAACCAAATAAAAAATCACTTACCAATGCCTCATTCCTTGTTGGTTTCTAGTACTCTCACATGTGCTTACCAAAATGCCTATGATGCATAATGTGAGACATTTTCTTCACTTCTCTTATGTGAAAAACCATAACCCAATGTTTTAAAAGGGAGAGGGTAAAAATTAATTTTTTTAACCCCCTAAAGGTAATTTTATATCTATAATTTTGAAAATTTCCCCTACCCTTATTGTGCTTCATTTTTATTCCTAAGAGGCTTATTTTTGGCACCTTGGTCTGTTTCTCATCTCATTTTATTCTAATTACTCAATTTTATAGCCTTTTTATTGAGACACATTCCATTTTCTTATTTTTTAGGTCCTATTCATACATGTATTTTTCGGTCATACCTTTGAAGGGGCATCATGGGCCTTCCAAACATTGTTTGGGGTATTTTCATGAGCTCATTTTTTCATGAATTGAGTAAATTCAAAAAAAGTGGGAATAAAATCATTTATTCTATTTGTGCTCATTTTAAGAGACCTTTTTTATTATTTCAAAATTCATCACTTCATTTAAATCTCTGTCCATGCCCTTTCAAACATGGGAAAACTGTAGACATCTAATTTTTACCACTTCCATGTCAAAATTGTAAGTCATAATGACTTCTTGAAATAATGCATAAACTTGACCAAATATCATTGAAAATTTCTAATTCATCCATACACATCACATGTAATTTTTGAAACATATTGGTGCATACCTCCTTGGGGAATTACACCATAACCAACTATCAACTTTGCTAAAATCAGTGCAATTCAAATTGTTACTTTATAAAAAATATTTTGGGGTAATGAAATAGAACATATATTCAAATTTTAATATTGCATAAAGCATAAAAAATCTATTTAAGATTAATTATACTAATAAATAAAATCAAATGGATAAATGTAAAATATATAGAAATGTGCTAATATCTAATTATGCCATATTAAAAAATACAATAAATATTTGAATTGTGACATCATCCATGACATCATATAGAAAGTTGGTAAGAATTAAGCATTAATGAAACAAATATCATGATTAATTTAAGTAATGACTCATTAATATAACCATTTTCAAAAATATTTATTATATTTTCCTCCAAAATTGAATTTAATTGTAGCCACTCATCTTGATATTGATCCAAAGGACATAGTCAATTTGGAAACTAATATAGAGCATCATGAGGAACAAAGTAGGTAATTATGACTTAGAGGTTAATTTTAACCATTTTTTTTATTATGTAGGTGTTTAAGGGATCAATAGGGTCCTTATGGGTGTGTTTGAGTCATTATAAGTCTTAAGAGTGAGTACTTCTATCCCTTTTGGAGTTTCCCTCCAAAATCAAAATTTTAAAAATTAAACAATTTAATTATGATTTTTTAGTGATATTTTAGTTTGAAAAGGGTGTTTAATGTTTTTAAATGGTTAATTTAAGCTCCAAAGAGGTGTGTATGGTTTTTTAATGTGATTAACATTAAAATATCAATGTAAATCAATATTTAACAAAAGGTGTAACTACCATGCAACATGCAATGGCTAAGAATAGAAAGAGTCTTGCATGATTAGTGTGTTTAGAGAGAAGATATGCATAGAGAGTGAGTCATAGTGTGGGTGTAGAATGAATTTGTTTTATTGGTTACAAGGTAGGATATATTAAAAGTATATGAAAATAAATAAAGATCAATAAACAAAGTTTCAACACTATATCCTGATGTAGTTGACAATTTATGCATTGTATATTAGAAGAATGAATGTGAAGCTTCTATTTTGGAAAATCTCTCATGACTCAAATGAAAATTAATACATGTGAGTGAATTCCTAGTCATGAATTCATAAAATTTGGTTAGATTCTCAATACAAACTAAATAAAATATACCTTGTGTCTCAGTCATGCAAGAAGACTCTATCTATATAGTCTAAAAACAAAGATACTCATGTCTTGAGGAATTGTCATGTTTAATGTGAGCGTGTATGAAATTTTTATATTTTTGTAGAATATTTATTTATGAGAAAAAAATTATTTGAGACACATACAATGGATCAAATGGATCTCTAGATTTATTCAACTACACAGTCCAATCCATAAGAGAGATTATGTGTTTATATAATCCTTAAAAGAGGACCATTGGTGCTTTTAGAAGGTTGTTAAGTTATTGTTGAGTTGGTTTATGGTGTATTAAAATTTTAATAATATTTTTTTAGTGTGTATAAACCGTTTTGGGACTTAGGCATCCCATAAAGTGTAAGTCTCAATTGAAAAAAACCTTCACATACAGTCATCTTAGAACATCTTATTGGTACAGTCAAGAAAGGGAATCAATAAAGATTTTGTGAGTTATTTTAAAGATTGAATTTGTTGAGAGAGTAGGGAGTATTTGTATAAGGTTTATGATCCTTTTTGAATGGTTTTAATAGGTTCAAGATTCAATAATGAGTGATCATTAATAAATCAATTGACACAGTTCTAATGCATGTTCAAAATTTTGTAATTATGCTTGAAAGGGATTTATTGGGAGATTTCATGAATTGAAGATTATTATAGAGGGTTAATATAGTTGGTACAGACCCTATTAAAGTTATCTAAGTGATCAAATTTGTTTATAAACCATTTTATCTCTATTTTGAGCCTCCCGGCCTTGCATGAACCTAGGTAACCATGTCTTAGTGTTTAGATCTTAAAATATGAATAACTAACTATACCACTAGTCAAAATTATTGAAATTATAGAATATAATGTATTTTTTCATGATATATAATATTATTATGGATTTAATTTGGTACAATACTATATTCTATGAAACTTTTGAAGTAGTATTGAGCCTAGCCTCAAGAGGTCTAATTGGTAGAAGAGAGGGTTGAGTTAGGAGGTATTCTTTGAGATTTGGGACCTAAATTTTATTTTGAAGATATATTATCCTAATGGGTATTAAAATATATCTCAAGTTTTTCAAGATCATGTGTATATTTCTCAATATGATGTGGTTTATGTGTTTGTAGGGTTATAAGGAGAAGGCATGTTTGATAAAAGGTAAGTGGAGACAAATAATATCCATGGAGAATTAAATCATAAAAATTTGTATGAATAAATAACTAGATAAAGGGTACCTAAATATATATATTTTTTATTATGAAGATTTTTAAATGGGTCTAAATTATTAAGTTTGTATACAAATAGGGCTAGTAAGAGTGAAGCCTTGAGGAGTGAAGGTATACTTGGAGTTGAGAAATATTACTTGAGGATTATGTAAATTTATTAGTCATATATGAAAGTTTAAATGAATAGTTATATGACTATAAATTCTTTGGAAAGAAGACTAAAATTAGGGAACATTGAATTAGACCTTTAGGCTTATTAACCTCTACCAAAGTATGAGTAAGCTTAATGATAGAGTGAAGAATGAAGAAATAAAGGATTTCTTAGAGAGGATGAGGATGTACTATGGAGAATAAAATATCAAAGATATATTAAGGAGTAATGGTATTCTAGGTCAAAAAGAAGACTAGATGCATTCAAGGAGGTGAATGAACCTAGGAAAGATTGAGTGTTCAAGTAGAAAGTTTAAGATAAAAGGTAAGTACCTACAAGTAAATTAAAGTGCATAGGTTTACTGCATGAAAAGCCTATAAATATAAGGGCCACCTTAGACTTTTTAATAATATTTTTGTGCAAATAAACTCTACATAAATCCCTTAAAAGCTTCACCTCTTTTCTTCCAATTGATCCATAAACCATTTCATATAGTTTTTAGAGAGATGTTAATGGATTTTACAACATGACATTGATGAATAATTTGATCTATGCATATGGGTATAATCATGTATGTGATCTAACTTTGAAGGAGAGTATATGAGGAAGGTATAAGTTTATGTGGTTATACTTTCTATTTGTTCTTTGTTTCATAGACCTTACCCAATCTGAGGAATCATGTTTTGGAGGTATATTTTGTGAATTTGTTTATATCTTATATACTAAAAAAAGAAACTAACTCTCTCTTGTAATCATGGTTTACACCTATAATATAGCAATTTTCCAAGGTCATATTATAAGAGAGGTTGTTAGATTATTGTTTAACCCTAAAATTAAATCTGAGTACTTGGATTTATCCATAGATTTGGATTAAAGGGGCATATAGAAATGAAATGGCATAAGGGTGATAAGCATATCTATAAAAATCCAATTAGATGCTAAACTTAGATATAAACATACACTAAATTTATTATGCTGAGATAGTATAAATATGGAAAGTAAAACTATGATAAATATAGAAATGACAATGAAGTGAAGTACTTAGTTTGTTTTAATGATAGTGTAGTTCTAGATTTGAAACATGATGAAAACAGATGAGAAGTATATTCTAAAACAATCATCATATTTTGGATCTTACGCTTATGGATCTATGGATAATAATGTTAGCCTAGAATAATTACATTGGCATTATTTTTTGGGTTATGAGGTAGTGTCTTGTATGAAATATCTACTGAAACAGGATGTGACCACCTAAATGCTTTTGGGTTCTGCTTCACCTTTGCTTTGGTGCATTTATATTTGGATCATAGATAGTCATTTCTTGTGAAATGTCAAAACCCTAGATTTATATCTTCAATGTGACCTTTGGTAAGAATGGGTTAATGGGCACACAATGTTGAGCTAACCCTAATGACTCCTATGTTAAAGTATGTTGCATACATATTTAATACTCTAAAGAGGGCCACAGATTGATGTATTTCTCCCCTATGTGTTGTCTTGTGTGTGAATCATACAATGTGTGAAAATAAAGAACAAAAATTACCTAGTTTTTAACTTAGAAAATTAGGCTCTTGGGCTACTCTTTTAGTATTTTAGACTTATTTATGTGCAGTCCCTATGATTGGTATAGAAATAGGAATAAATAGAAAAGTTTTGATCAATTGAATGTTATTTGGTCTTTTTTCTAGGTATTCATAAGTGAGGAATGAATGAGGGTTGATATTATATTTATATCAATCCCTCTAGAGTAAAAAATTACATTAAATCACTTAAGTTGACCATTAGGATATATTTCATTTGAAAATTTGCTGATTTTAGGGCATTAGACACTTGTGTCAGGTAGGATAGTAATGTTGACATTACTATTTGACTCAGACATAACTGTTTATGGATTATGAGTATAGGTACATGTTAAAAAATTGTAGATATGGAATATAAGTACATTTTAAGCATTATAGGCAAGATAGAAGACTAGGGTCATCAATATAAGACTAGTCAGACTAAGAGATATAGGACAAGGGGCACAAAGATAGAGAAGATATTTTATTTTTAAAAGAGGGAAAGATAGAGAACTAAGAGGAACAATGAAGGTCTAATTTTAACAAGTGCATAATAGTGAGATGTTATATAATCATAAAATATCATCTACATTTACCACCTTTAATATATTAATGTAATTACTAGTTTAAAGGAAAGGAATGTGTACTTGAGTGTGTATGCACAGATTGTCTTTACATGTGCCCAACTTGAGAGCTTTGTTGGTAACTTACCTATAATCAAGATCATATTACAATATAAAATTATTACATGTAATCTAGGTTGAAATTACTCAAAATAGATTGAAATTGAAAGATCAAGGTTTAGGAGTACACCTATATGTCAATGTAATTACCTTGCCTATTGAAATTTTATTTTTTCAAAAGATGCATCATTATAAGGATCTAAAAACTAATATTAGGAAAAATATAGATAAATATTCAAAGTGCATATATCCAAGGAGATAAATAGATAGATAGAGATATATTAGAAGGCACATGCTCCTAAATTTGGAATAAAAGTGAGTTACCACCTAGTAGTTGAGATTAGCTCAACTGTGCAACCCAATAATACTTATAACATGGTGAGGTTGGATGATCAAGTCTAACTTGAAAAATTATCAATATTTAGTGATTTGATCACCTCAAACATACCAAAAGGTAAACAAACTACTACAGTAGATTGACTGACCACAATTCTATAAAAGTCTATGGTGTATCAGTATGAAGAAGTTCATGATATGGTAATAGTCCATAAAAGAGTTTTAGAATTTGAAACTGATTTGGATTTTTCACTATCAAGCACATTTTTCAATCATATGCATCTTATATATGTCTCATTATGAAACTATGTATAACAATAGTTCCAATGTATAGAATTCTACCATAACTATGAATCTAAATAATATAAGTGTGTGCTTTGTCTAATTCAGATAACTATGTAAGTGTAGAGAACATGCTTCCAAAGCATCCCCCATTATATATGGAGAATTCTGAATACTGATATAAGTACTAATGTGGGGGACATATTTTTAGAACATTCCCCCACTATAAATTAGAGATGCTAATTACTGAATAGGTGTGGCCCCCACTAAATTTGAGAACCATGAATATGTGGTATCCATGCCCATATGACATTCCCCCACTGAATCTAAAAATTGATATAAACACCATATGGTGAATAAGTGTGGAGAAAATGCTTCCAAATCATTCCCCCATTAAATCTATAAATTGATATAAGTACCATATACTGAATAAGTGTGGAGGACATGCTTCTAAAGAATGCCCCCATTGTAATCTATAAACTAGGAATGTGTGGGGAACATATCTCTATGACATGCCCCCACTATTATTCCCCCTTTTAGGTGAGGGAAAGATAATAAATAATAGTTACCTCACCTTAAAATGATAATACAAATGTGTACTTTATGAATGTAACCATGTAACATATAAAAGGAAACATGACTAGGTAAATCTATCATTAAAGCACATAAAACCAACATGATCACATGTAGGTTTAAGATGAATTATAAATATTATTATAATGTTTATATAATAATAATACAATCTCAATAATAAAAAAAGCACACACATAATAGGTCTCAAAATTAATTCAAAAGGAAATGGTCCAAGTAGACCACAAACAAGGGGCATGTTCAAATGTTGCACAATCAAAAGGGCATGACTTAGTTAAATTTCCATAAAAGGAAAGGATGAAGTATTCAACTATCCATACCAAAAAAATTACATATGCAAATTCCAATGAAATTATACATAGGCACAATGACCACAATCAAAGGTGCATATTCAAATCCATGAAAAAGGAATACAAAACACTTAAGGAAGTTCATAAAGTAAAACATAAGAAACCAACATAAACATGTCATAGTATTTTATGGATCCAATTTGTTAATAAAAGTATGTCATATGTATAGTATATCATATACCCTATGTAAGATATAATCATGGATAATAAGCATGTGTAAATATATATTTAAGGTCAAATGTGATAATGTAGAGTGATCATAGAATCATATAACATGTGTGTATCAAGATCAAAGAAGAAAATGCCACCAATATCCATATGACATGAGTAGAGGGAAATCCCAACATCTAAAATAGGAATATATCCTGTGTCTATACATACTTATATAACACTCAAGTAGAAGTGTGACACATATGTTTATGTATAAGTAACTAAGTATGTCATCTATCACTATGGAAGTAACACATGGATACCAATAAGCCAATAGAATATGTAAGTGCTGAAAGTGTTTTTGAAGTTTTAATTGTTTTGTATTTTTTTGGTATTTTTTGGATTTTTTTGAATATGAAAGATCATACTATTATTCCATCCAATGGATGGACATATTTATCTCTGCATTGTGAATCTAGTGTAATACCTAAGTTACATTGATAAGGAGTGTATATAGGTGTAATAACTATCACTATGGTATTAATGGTGCTTTATTTAAGTAAAATAGGACTATATGGTCATGAAGTAATATTAGGCATAACAAGAGTAGGGTTTTTAGAGCTCATCATTAATTGATTGTTTATTTCTTTGGTATAGCAATAATATGTGTATTTTGAGGTGTTCTAGATATATGAACATGGTGTGTAGTATAAGAATAGGATTCTATGGAATCCACTATGTGTCTTTGATGTAATGGTATTTCAAGTATTAGTTTCCTTGTAAAGGGAATTGTTTGTTGCTTACACTTTTACAGTTAATTAGCCTTAGTAGGCTTGATGGCTAGTTGTCTAGGTATAAGATTATTTTTTTCAAAAGGATGCTCATATGGAGTTAAAAAAAATGTAATTACTTGATTAAAATGAATGTATTTAACACACACATGCACTGTAGAAGGTATTTCTTGAAGAGAGTGTATTTAAGGTCTTCCCAATAACCTATCTAATATTTCTGTGAAAGGGATACCTAAAAAGTTAGTAACCACTTGTGTGGGACCAACTTGTAAAGGTAGGTCAATCTTGCCAAGAACATTTTGAGAGGTCCCATTGAATTCTATAATTGATTTTGTAGATGGGTGTAAGTCATGATAAGTATAACCTATGTACGTAAGTAATGTCATGGTGAAAACATTTTTATTGCAATCATTATCAATCATAACACTACATATGGGGTGTTTATCAAGGTATACTTGAATGAATAAAGAATTAATATCAGAGTCATCATCCTTAATTTAACTATCATCAAAGGAAATAAAAGGTCTCTAAACCATGGGAGGTATATGTCATGTATGTACCAATAACCCTCTAGTGGGTGTCCATAATGTGATGGAGGAGGATGTTCATTATATGCCATTTAGAATTTTGATTCCTTCTTAGAATTGTCTTGCAAAGGATTTTTAAATATTTTATGTGTATAGTGATATACATGTTGTGAGCATGATTCCTTTTGAGGATCCTCAAATGTAAGTTTTTGGTCATCAATAAGATCTTGGATCTTATGTTTCAAGTAAATCATCTGATTGTAAAATGTCTTGGTTCTTGATGATAATCATAATAAACATTCACGTCATATCATTTGGGTAGAGTTTTACTCATATCAACCTTAATAAGATGAGGGAGAGATATAATTTGAAACTCTAGTAACCATGGAAATAATGAAATTAGGGACTTAGGTAAACATGTAAATTTTATCCTTGGTTTTTTAGATAGGACAAGATGATCAGGCTGATGTGAAACTATGTTAACTATTGTGGTTGTTTCCTTTTTAGTCTTAGGAGGATTTACATTCTAAATTAGTTTAATTGTTAACTTGATACTAGATATATATGAATTTGGTGTGTTTAAAACATAGTTGAGCTTATTGCATATGGCCTAAGGCTACTTTTTGCATTAGTCCATCTGAAGGGGCTTCTGGTGGAATTGTAACTATGTGGAATAGTGCTAAAATTTAGGGATCTCTTATTGCTTATAATAAACATTTTTTTATTATCAACTTCTCTCTATCCTCCTTAAACTAGTCATTGATCAATGTCTATGGCCCGAATAACAGAGCATTGAGGCAAAAGTTATGGATAGATTTGAGTAGCTTTAGGACTAACACCTAACACACTAGATGGATGCTAGCTGGAGACTTCAACACTCTATTATACCCTTCTAAAAAATAGGGTGGGATTATTGATTACTCTGACAACATGTTTGACTTTGTTGAATTTATAAATGATTGGGGATTATTGGATATTGAATTGCAAAATCAAAATTTCACTGGGTCTAATAAAAGAAGAGGAGACCAAATGAATCAAGTCAAGTTAGATAGATTTCTTATCTCTAGCAACTGGAATGATTAACATAATATGTACATGCAGGCTTTTCCTAGAACCATGTCCGACCATTGCCCAATCTTCCTTAGTTGGAAAGATCCGGGATAATGTGGTCCTTTCCCCTTCTATTTTGAAGCTATGTGGATCAAACATAAAGACTTTAGATAATTGGTGGCCCAATGGTGGCAAATTCCTATCTAGGGCACTCCTATGTTCAAATTAGTCAAAAAAATTTAGCATATCAAACAGGAAGTTTATGGATGGAATAGATATAGCTTTGGTCAGGTCTTTCATCAGAAGAAAAACATAGCTAGAAAACTTGTAGATATTTAGTAGCAGATGGCTCAAGGTGATGATTAAAAAGACACTTCTAAAGAAGAGAATGTCCTGATTTTTTACTAGAAGAATCTTATGGATAGAGAAGAGGTTTTTTGGAAACAAAAATCTAGAGTTCAGTGGTTGAAAGAGGGGGATAGGAACACGGCCTTCTTTCATCTCTCTACCATGAAACACAGGAATGCTAACTCCATAACAAAGCTATGTTTGGATAAAGGCAAAATTATAACTAAAGATAATGAGATAGGGGAACAAGCCAGGGTATTCTTTCAAATTTTGCTCACTGAACAAAATAATGAGGATGGGAATGTTAGAACTATGAACTAATTCATTGATAAAATCCCTTGTTTGATAACTAAGGAAGATAATTTGGAGATGTTAAGGCCTATATCTGAGGAGGAAGTCCATGCTATTTTATTTTCTATGGGTTCATTCAAAGCCCCAAGTCCTGATGGCTTCCCTCTTATATTCTTCTGAGAATATTGGGATATAGTGGGAATGGATCTTACTACTGCTATACATGACTTCTTCAGATCAGGTAAAATTTTGAAACAAGTTACTAATACTTTTATGGTACTTGTTCCTAAAAGTTCATAGCCCACACACCTTATAGATTTTAGACCTATTAGTCTATGTAACATTGTTTATAAGCTCTACACTAAAGTGCTGGTTATGAGAATTCAACCTTTTTTAGACAAAATTATTTTCTCTACTCAAAAAGGATTTGTCTCAGGTTTGCAAATTCTTGATGCTGTGATCACTCATGAGACTATTCATTCCATGGACAAGAGTAGAATCCCTAGTATGGCTCTTAAGCTAGACATTTCTAAAGCATATGATAGGGTCTCATGGACTTTTATGTTCTAGGTCATCAAGAAATTTGAGTTTAATGATAAAATGTCTCACCTGATATGGAACACTGTATCTTTTACAATTTTTTTGGTTTTGGTCAATGGGGTCCCTAGAGGTTTCTTCTCTTCTTCGACAAGAATCTACTAGGGGGACCCTCTCTCCCCTTACTTATTCATCATAATGGTGGAGGCACTGGCAAGATACATACACGCTGATATAGTCTCTAAACATTTATTGGGCATCAAACCTACTTCCTCCCTTCCCCCTATGGTAGTGCAGTAGTTTTTGGATCATACCATTGTTTTTGGCATCTCCTCAATGATTAAATCTAGGAGATGGAAGAATATTTTAAACAACTATGCCATAGAGTCTAGGCAAACCATAAATCTCCAAAAAAGCAATGTGTATTTCTTCAATACTCCCAATGACCTTAGACAAAAAATCATTGACATCCTTGAATGTGCTGAAGCTGTCCTACCTGCTACCTATTTGGGCCTTCCCCTCATGGTTAAAGAGGTATCTCCTAGTTTTTGAAATAGAATTTTAGAAAGAACTCAGAAGAAACTTCTTGGTTGGAAAGGGAAACTTCTCAACAGTGCAGGCAAACTATAGCTTCTTCGAGCCTCTCTTCAAGGGATTCCTACCTACTTCCTGTCTTTCTTTAAAATACCTATGTATTTTGCTAATAAATTTGAATAGATTCAAATAAAATTCCTATGGATGGGACTGACAAATAAATATAGAATGTCTTTGGTCAAATGGGAAAAAGTGTGTCTTTTGAAATCACATGGTGGCCTCAATATTAGATATATCAGGAACATGAATAAAGCTCTTCTCTCCAAAATCAATTGGAACCTAATTCATAAAAATAATGATTGGGGGGAAATAATGTATGCCAAATATATGCATATTACTGATGGTTCCAACTTTCTTCAATAGGTAGGGTTACCCTAGGGATCTATAATATCGAATAAAATGCTAAAAATTAGAAGCCTTCTTAAGTAAGGAATTAGATGGAAATTGGGAAATGGCTAGCATATTTAATTCTAGAATGACATTTGGGTAAAGGATAAGGATCTCATCACATAGGGAAACTATGGAGAGATTGCTAACATTGCTACTTAGTTTTTTGGAGATAAAGCCCGTGATTACATAGATAATAACAATAGCATAAGGATCTAGAAAAACCTATCACATTGATGTGCTCATCAGTCTGAGCTCTTCCCTAGAGTTCTAAAGATTCAACATTTGATTTAGGGGATCATAATACCTCTCTTCCCACATGAAGATGAATAGTACTAGTAGCCAGATAAGAATGGATGGTTCTCTATCAAATCTGCT
This sequence comes from Torreya grandis, assembly GCA_037957365.1. Lineage (NCBI taxonomy): Eukaryota > Viridiplantae > Streptophyta > Pinopsida > Cupressales > Taxaceae > Torreya > Torreya grandis. The sequence continues at coordinate 879,115 of JARHVA010001112.1, forward strand.
TATCAATTGGTAATTCCTGATGCTCAGAATAAAGAGATATGGAAAAAGGTTTGGAACTATAAACTTATACCAAAAATCAACATGTTTTGGTGGGCTGCTACTCATAACAAAATCTTAACCCAAGACAACCTTCAGAAGAGAGGGTTTACCTTGGTTAACAAATGTTATTTGTGGTATTCAAAAGAGGAAACAGTTTCTCAAATTCTCATACACTATGTTTTTGCCTAGGAACTTTGGGGCATAATCCTAAATAATTTTGGTATTGAGTGGGTCTATAACTCTGACCTTAAAGAAGTCATTATCAGCTAGAATCCTACCTTTTCTCATCCTTGGCTCATGGAATTATGGAATCAAACTATACCCTATTTGAGTTGGATTTTATGGAAAGAGTGCAACCAAAAGCATTTCAAGGATACTACTAGAAATGCCTCTCAGGTGTTTCATTCTTTTGTTAAGACTCTTTTGGAAAGTGTCACCATTGCTCATATTCATACTATAGAGAAACCCCTAACTCAAGAAGAAGAACAAATTGTGGCTAAATGGAAGGTTCTAAACCATATTCCTGCTTATAATACTTCCAAAATTATACAGAGACTTAATACTAAATGGATTCCCCCAAAGCTTAACTAGATGAAACTTAACTTTGATGGGGCCTCCAAGTCTGATGGTAAAGCCAGTGGAGGAAGGATTATAGGAAATGAAAAAGGATGGATGATTGATGTCTATGCTAGTGGAATAGGCTACCAGAGTAATAACTATGTTGAAGCAATGACTCTCTTATGGGGGATAAAATTGGCTATATCTCTAGGTATAAGGAATTTGAGTATCCAAGAGGACTCTAAAATGGTCATTGATGCAGTTAATAAAGCATCAAATATGAGAATTAAGTTAAAATATATCATTAGGGATATTCAATTTCTTCTATAAAAGCTTACCAGAGTATATATTTCACATATTTATAGAGAGAGAAATAGTGTTGTTGATGCTTGTGCCAATCTCAGCCAACAATTTTCTAATTGGTGATGTTGGCACCAAATAGATCATATCCTTTTAAACATTAGGGATATTATTCAAAAGGAAATGACTTTTTAAGGATGAGTCAGACATATGAGAAGGATAGCTCTATTAGTCGGTCCATTTGGAGGTTACCAATGTGGATCTCAGAGTTTGGTGCCTATTGTACTCTTTTGATAATCATTTCCAATTTATTGTACCATTGTGTTAAGGTGAGCAGACTTCATTATAAAGATCATTGGGAAATGATTTTTAAGCATGGGAGGAGTAAATGTCATCTCTACATGATACTCTAAAATATGTGCTATCACATTATCATTATGAATATTTAGGAGCAAGGGCTTGAAGCCACTTCAACTATGAAGATAAAAATTGGGAATTCTCCTGGTCTAGTCTATAAATCCAAAATAGGGGTGATAGAATTTGAATAGAACTAGTCTCTTACTGTGATTTCAAAGATAACCCGTTGGTCTAGCACTATTTCAAAGAGGGTGGGATTATTCCTTACCTAGAGAGGCTCAATGGGTTTGATGAAAAATTATCTAAATAATTCATGAGGTCTTGGTTAAATCAGCGAGTCACTATTGGTGAAATTATCTTTGGGATTTTTGAAAAGGTGATAGCTATGGCTACAAGCATGTCCACACAGGGGATGAAGCTACAAAGGAAAACAAAAATCACAGATCTCTCCAGCCAGAAGCTATTTCTGGGAGAAGGCAAAGAACTTGCTCCTTACCAAGGAGGATTTGATCAAGCTAAATTACCCAAGCTATGGGATGGAGTGTGCTTCATCCTCATGAAGTATTTCATGCTAGAAGGATGATTCACCAGGTTCTATAATTATCATCTCCCCCTTTTAAATCATTTTAAGCGTAATGCTCTCATCAATTTTCCCTTTTATCTACTCTCCTCCCTAGAATATTTTGTCCTTAGAGTGAGAGCAAAATTGGAAAAAGTACCTGATATGAATCCTATCCCCCTCCATCTAGGCTTCATTTTCTATTTTTATAATTTCCACTATGCCCTTGAGCCATCCAAGACTATTAGAATTGATAGTGGGGATATTTTTTCTAACCCTTTGGCTAGTGATGTTGTTGATGAGCCCTGTCTTTCCCCTATCTCTACCAAAACTAAAGAAGTCTCCTTTTTTACTCTTAAGGAGACCCTCATTGACACCCTTGGCTCCTTTGTGAGCACAAAGGGCAAGAAGAGGAAGTTTTATGCTGGTGAAGAGGGTATTGGGGGGACCACTATGGGGACCCATAAAAATCTTGGTAGGACAACTAGGGGTCAAGGTGGTAAATCCCATGTGTCCACTAAGGTTAGTAAGGAGGGCCTCTCCTTAAGAGTTCGATGGTCGGGGAAGATTGTTGGCAAACCCCCTCCCAAGGCTAGGCTTATTGACTATTCAGAGAGTGCCTTAGAGGAAGCCACCTAGGAGGAAGAGTACAAGGAATTGAAAGTTTAGGAAATATTTAAGGATACTAAAGGTAAGTAGGAGACAAGAGAATTTGAGGCTACTACAGAGGATGGTGCTAACATTGTAGAAAATGCTAACAAAGAGGGAAAGATGTATGTGGAGGAAGCTGATGAGGAAATTGAAACTAAGATTGGTTTGAAAGCTAAAATTGTGGCCATGAAAGGTCGCATATAGAAACTAGAGCAAAATTTTACCACTATGCTTTAGAATTCTATTCTCTTGAACATGTTTATGCTGTAGGAATTAGGTAATACTGCTTCTGCTATCAATGCAGAGAGCACTAAGAAATTGAATGACCTCATCAAATATATGTTTATGTAAGGAGATTTCTCTGTCTCTCATTTTTCTTGTTCTTATTTTATTTTAGTTTGTTATGTTTGTTGGTACACTTATCATGTCATTCCTATCGTAAGGCATCTTTTATGTTGATTGCATTCATGGTTCCTTTGCTTCTATAAGGGTTCGGCCCCTAGTCTACCACCTTATATAATCAAAAACATAGTTGAGCTTATTCAGTGACATATTCATGGTCATGTACAACATGGCATAAGTCATCAAAATATTTGAACTTATTAAAAATAATGGATTCATGTAAAGGAGCAAGCAACATTGTTTTAATATATCTTAAAAATATTTTCTTAACATAATATTGGTCATTTTAGCTAGCATTGTCTTATATCTCAAGAAATATTCATTAATAGGTTCATTAGTTCCTTGTTTAATTTTTGTAATTTAGGCATAGAAAACCTTTTCAAAAATGTTAATGGAAAAGGTTGCTAAGAATTGGTCTATAATAGGTTGAATGCTTTAATGGATTCAATAGCTAAATTATGGAACCACATCAAAGCATAGTCCTTGAGGCTTCTTAGAAATAATTTGATAAAAAGTTTATCATTGGAAGCATAGTCAAGGCATGTTGCATAAAATGTTCAAATATCTTGTTTAGGATCACCCTTGCCATCATATAATGTGAACTTATGGGAAAAAAAATCTAGTTGGAAAAGGGTGTAAGGATATTTCAAGTGTAAGAGGATTATGCAACACATTTTGTAAATCTATGGTATGAGGGGTTTTTTAATATTTTAATTCAATGTTTGTCATCTTTTATTTTAAGGTTTTTATATCTTAAAGGAATGATTGAATTGTAGGCCCAATGGGATTTATATTAGCAAATTGAGTAGTCACCAAAGGGGATTAAAACATGTTTTGAGTAATAATAAGCATTAAAGCCAGTATTTATGTTGAAACAATGAGTAATTTTGTCATATATTTATCAATAGTAATTTCAAGTAACAAAGGTTTAAACACATAATCCATGCCCCCATTAGATGTATTTATTTTTAATGTGTTTAAGGGGATGGGTGTTTCCACTATAGTTTTGGATTTTGTTTCTTTGAGTAAAGATTTGAATATCTCATCAATATCTTCAAGGTTTTATCAAATGCACTCATGAAACAATGAAATTCCATGTACTTTATCATGGTATACTTACTCATTTTCATTTGTTTTAGGGTTTTCAATATCAAAATATTCTTCTATGATAACCCTATAAAAAAAAATATTATCAACATGGGTATCATTATGATCCAAGGTATGAGATCTTCCATTGGTTTGATACATCTTATATGGGTGGAGGGGAAGCTCAATATGTTCAATAGGAATACCTCCCAATATAGGGCTATGCCTAGGTTGCATGATAAATAATAAAAGTATGAAATTAAATATAATAATATTTTAAAACCCTAGTTAGTTTAAGACCCTAGGAATAAAAAAAATTGCATTCACATGGATTGGGTTCACCAAATGTGTAACCCTAAAATTAAATATAATTACTTGGAGTTATCTTTATATTTCTATTAAAGTGGTATATATAAATGAAATGGCACAAGGTTGATAATTATATCTATAGTAGAACAATCAGATGTTAAACTCAAATATAAGCATACACTCAATTTATTATGCTAAAATATTCTAAATATGGAAAGTATAACTATGATAGATATATAAATGATAAGAAATTAAATTACTTATCTTTTTCTAGTGTTAATGTAGTTCTAGATATGGAACAGGTTGAAAGCATGTGGGAAATAGATTCTAGAACAATCATCAAATTATAGATTTGATGCTTCTAAATATCTATATAGTAACATCATCTTAGGATAGTTGATCGATGCTAATATATGGGTTTGATCCTAGTATCCTATATGGAATATATACTAAAAGATGATGTGATCACCTAGATGATTTTGGGTTCCAATTCACCTGTGATCTAGTGCATTCATATTCAGGTCATAGATATTTGTTATTTGTCAAATATAAAAACCCTAGATTTACATATTTAATGTGACCTTGGGTAAAATGGGTTAGTGGGCACACAATGTTGATATGACCCCAATGACCCCTCTATCAAAGTATTTTTCCTACATAACCAATACTTTGAATAGGGCCTTAGATTGATGTAGTTCTCCCTAAATGTTGGCTTGTGTGTGAATCATACAATGTGTGCAAAGTAAGTACAATAATGACCCAGATCGTAACTTGAAAAATTAAGTGCTTGGGATACTCCTTTAGTACTTTAGACCTATAGATGTGTATTCCCTATGACTAGTATGGAAATATAAACAAATAGGAAAGTTTTGATCAATTAAACTCTCTTTAGCATTTATGCTAGGTATTTGTAGGTGAGGAATGAATGATTTTTGATCTTATATTTATATCAATACATTTGGAGTAATAAATCAGATTAAATTAGTTAGGTTGACCATTATAATACATTTTATTTGTAAATTAGATGACTTTAGGGAAATAGACACTTGCATCAGGGTAGGATAGTAATATTGACACTACTATCTGACCCAGATGTTACTATATAGGGATTAAGAGAATAGGTACATTTTTATAACTTGTAGAGATGGAAAATAAGTATATTTTAATAATTTTGGGCAAGATAAAATATTGGGGTCATGAATATAATAATTTTCATACTAAGATATATAGGCTAATGGACATAAAGATAGAGCAAATACAAGACTTCCAAAAGTGGGAAATATATAAAATTAAGAGGAACATCAAAGGTTTAATTTTTCCAAGTGTACAAGACTGAGGTTATAGATAATCACAAAATATCATCTAAGAGTATGATAACATTGTACCTTGTTTACTTATACATAGAAGAATATTTTATAAGAGAGAAATTATTAGAAGAAGAGATTGTGTTTGATGTTTTCTAAAAGGATCCTATGCACGTAACCTTTAGAACTTATAGTCTTAGTCTTCCTCATATTTTAATAAATAATAAGTGAAAAAGACTCAAGATCTATTCTTAATTATGAAGTAAGTAGGGATGTGTAATCATATAAAATATCACTTGAGTGAAATGAGTGTCACTTGAGACAACCCATCCCAAACGTATCGCTAGACCTATCTTAGGGCCTATTTTGATACTTATTCATCTTTAATTTGGGTTATACACATCCATAGACATCTCAAAACTAGTCCTAAATCCTCCCTTAGGGATCTAAGCCCCTAGTGCCTTAGGTTCTACCACCTGGACACTAGTTTTGTATTTTGGATACTAACACCCGTACTAGTGACCAAGGTACAACATTAATGTCCTTTACCAAATTTCAACCCCAATGGATATATTTTCAATTCTTAAGACACCTAGGGTTGGCCTAGACCTATTTCACATGCTACACTAACACTAGATCATTATAAATACATTATTTTTATCTCTTTATCCACTATATGAAAATTAGATGCAAAATACACAAATAAGCTTAGAATAAGTTATACAAAATCAATGTTATTGATCCTTATTCTACCCTAATTTTTTATACCATCCTATAGAACCATCCCAAGCCTAGAATACATAGATTTATAGTATCAAGCCTCATTCAAATAACTCAAGTTGACACTCATACTAACATTCAATTGCACTTGCACAAAGCACTTAGGTGGGATAACTATATCGGGTTTGATCCCTCCTTAGAATATTAGTATGTAAGAAAATCTCAACACAATGGGGTTTTGAAGATGTCTATCTTACCCAACTAACATCACACTTTTTCTACTTGTGCCACTCAAATACCCTAGCAACATGGAGGTCTAGGGTTTACTCCTAAATCAATCAAAAATAGTGCAAAAATAGTCAATCAAGCTTATCCACATAGGTATAGGTAGATCAAACTAAACAAAAGGTATAACTAAAAGATTAGACAACTTTATACATAAAGGACACTATCACTAAAATTATGACACTAATGCAATGCACTATTGTCCAAGGTAAAATGCTATTATTTAGGATGGTTTCTGACACCTAGACCCTATTTACAACATAGATCAGACTCCACACTAGTTTTTAGCCTCTATATAATATGTTTTAGTCAGTTTCTAACCAAATACTTATTTATGTCATTCATTGTTATATTTAGAAACATTAGATTAGGTCAATTCTTTTAGAAATTAGTCATTTTATTTATTGCATATTTATACCCTATTTTACTATACTCAAATCCCTTAACAACCTATGGTTTACATTCCATAATCCCTTAAAAGTTAAATCATTTGGTGAACCCAACATACTTCGAATAGTGTAATGAACCCTAACCCTAGGTTTTATGTTTCCAACCTTCTAAGATAGACATTCAGATTTCAAATCCATGTATTTTTTGATGTATATTTCATATAATCCTGATAATAATGACAGATGAAGTTTATTATTTTTTGATGTAAAATTTTATAGCTTGTCTTGCATGTTTTTTCATTTCATTTGGAATGAATTCAAAGATGGCATAAACACATATATACATGATGCTTTAAATGAGTTCAAATATGTGGCATATTTCATCAGTTTTTTAGCATGTTATCTTTATCTTATGTGAAATGCAATTAAAAAACAACTCTTTAAACACATAGAGGATATAATGCATGAGGTAACAAACACACTACTTAAAATTAACAAGTCTCCTTTATATTTTTTTTAATTTTTGGTTCACTTTGATTCCTTATCTATTGCTACTAGATATTAGAAAACACTAGTGGTTTCACTTATCCCTCCTACTTCTCAACACTACAATTCTAGGTACTATCTTGCCTCTACTACCATCTCTATGATCAGAGTAGACATAGGGATCCATGTTAAGATGTCCACATGTTGTTACAAAGCATATTAAGTTATCAAATCCCATGGATATAGTTTTATTGACTAAATCAGTGGATTTTTAGCCATAGTTTCTATTTTAAAACTCCTAAAACATTCTAACACATACAAAGATATTTTATATGTAGCATTCCATGATACTAAGGTGCCTCACACAATAGATCCAACTTATGTTACTTCTATAATCAGTATTATGGAATGGATTAAAGGGCATATTTCCTTCAAAAAAAGATCTCCCATCTCAACACATCATAGATCAACACCTACCTCTCTACATTACATTTCCAATTAACGAGGTGGGTGTCAAATGAGTGTTATTTGACAAGGGATCAAGATTGTACATTTTTAATATCTCTTTTCTCCAACTTATTAATATACATGCTATTTATTTGGATCCTTATAATATTAAAATTTAAGGGTTTGATAATATTCAACATAAATTTTTGGGTCAAATCATACTAAACCTTACATTGGGACCTAGAACAATACCTACAACATGTCAAATTATGCTTAATGATCTTAACTGTAACATCTTGATTGGGAGACCCTAGATTTATGATATGTACATATTTCCAAAAAATTTAAATCCATGTTTAAAGTTTAGCTACAAAGGTCATATTTATACATGCCTTATGGATTAAGAACATTTAAATTTTAGTTACAAAGGTCATATTTATACATGCCTTATGGATTAAGAACCATTCAAATATTATCATCATATAGAACCTTCATATAATTATATTCCTCACATGGATTTTACTATGGCACCTCTCTAGTATACTATTCATAATTTATGTATAATTCCCTCATACACCTCTAGAGCACATGATAATAAATTCACTTCTCTATTTTCATTGAGATATTTCAAAAAAATGGGTTAAATAGGATAGGGCCTTAGAAAATATGAACAAGGAATTCTTAATCCTATTGATCCATATGATCACAAGGTAGGCAAGGACTTGGATATTACGATAGCCCATCTAATTCCAAGTCTTCTCACCATAATTATTAGCATCTAGTGTTTTTTACACCCATTCCATGTGTAGATAGTATAGTAAATCATGTTTCTACACTTTCAATTACTTTCCCTAATCTTATTAATGACATAATTTCTCTAGATTTGCCTATTTTTTATGAATTTGATAAGAATGAGGCTCTCTTAGAACTCCTAATTTCATATGAGGATATCCATTAATTATATCATAATAATAAGTTTACTCATTTCATAAATGCCCATGAGTACTTTGATGAGTACTCAAACACTTCAAATGATATTTCACCTAACACATATGGTACAATCCCCATAATACCTTACACTATTGATCAATCTTCATTACTTAATGAAGAGATAGTTAAATTTAATTATGGCATAGACACTGATTCTAACATCATATTATTAATTTAACTTTGCATAAATAAGAAGATATAAATATTTGAAAATTTTTAAAGGACTTCTCTAAAGTTTTTGCTTGGGCTTATTATAATATGTTTGGCATTGATTCTTCACTCATAGTATAGATGATTATGTTCTATCTAGATGCAAAGTTGGTTAAACAAAGAAATACATCCCAAAGTAGCTCTTTTAGTCAAAGATGAGATCTAATGGCTCCTTGATGTTAGTTTCATTTGACCAGTTACTCATCCCCAATGGGTTACTAACATTATCCTAGTTATTAAACCTAATGGCCAAATATGATGTTGTTGTGATTCTAGAGACTTAAACAAAGCATGTCTTAAAGATGATTTTCCTCTACTCAATATCAATGTGATAGTGGAATCCATAATAGGTTATGAAATTATCTATTTCATAGATGGTTTTTTTAGTTATAATCAAATCAAGATCATTGAGGAAGACCAAGAAAAAAATTATTTTATCACACCATGGGGCACTTTCTACTATATAGTCATGCCTTTTGGATATAAGAATGTAAGAGAAATATAACAATGAAATATAACACATATTTTTCATGATCTCATTCATATGATAGGTGAAGACTATTTCAATGAATTTATTTCAAAATCAAAAGAGTGACAACACATTGTAGTAGATTTATGATATATTTGTGAAAGATTGAGAAAATACAATGTACAAATAAATCCAAACAAATGTGTCTTTGGGGTTTCATCTGGTAAATTTTTGGGATTCATAATATCTCAATGTGACATTGAGATTGATACAATAAATTCAGATCTATAAAGGACACGTCTCCTCCTACAAACCTAAATCAATTTTGATTCCTATAGAGCAAGATTCAGTCAATACGCTACTTTGTGGCATAACTAGAATACAAGACTCAATCATTCAAAATATTACTTAAGAAGGATACAAAATTTTAATTAGATATGTCATGTCAAGAAATATTTAATACACTCAAACAATACTTGTTTAACCCACCTATACTGGTACCACCAACACTTGACATGCCACTTCTCCTCTACTTCTCAATGATAGATTATGCACTCAATGCACTCTTGACACAACACGATGATCAACACAAGGAGAAAGATATTTACTACATCAATCCTACACTTGTTGATTATGAATGAAAGTATCCAACAATATAAAAATTATGTATGGCACTTATATTTTCTACTCAAAAGCTTTGTCACTATATTATTAATAATGAGACACAAGTTATTACAAAAGCATACTCATTAAAGCTTCTTATGCTAACAACACATCTCTCAGGTTGTATCATAAAATGGGTCATGTTACACATAGAATATGAACTAAATATTATGTTTAAAAAATTAATAAATGTTAGATAATCATATATCAATTTGTAACAACACCACTATTAGACATAAATCCTATTAACAATGATTTTTGCAATAAATTTGTGGCTTATAATACCACTTATAACACATGGAAAATGTTCTTTGATGGTTATACATGTGAATCTAGTGCTAGGGTAGGAATTGTTTTCATTAACCCACTTGGGTACAGAGTACCCCTTACTAACTTAGTTTATCATGTACAAATAATATTGCATAATATGAGGCCCTTATCCTTGACCTTCAAGCAACCATGTTAAATTAATTAATTTTTATGAAGATTAATAAGTGGTTTTTTACCAAGTTAAATATGTCTACCAAACCAAATAATAATGTCACATTCCCTACAATAATATGGTTCAATGTCTATAGGCTTAGTTTGAATACATCTCTATTGAAAATAGTCCTTGAAAAGATAATCATCACATCAATGCAATGGCCATGCAACATTATTGATCCCCATTGACATCAATGGTTACCAGGCTATCTTCACTATCAAATCATTATATTAACCATCAATATCCCATGCCTACCTCATATATTTAATATTTTTAGCCACCATGTGCAGCATATCAACATCTACAAGGTTTTTTGATATATATAATCTTATACACAAATCTATTACACCAGATACTTTCACTAGGAATGATAAGTGTAAATTATAGAGAAATACCATATACTACATCATCATTAGTGGGGAATTATTCAAATTATCTTTTGAGGGACACTTACTCTAATGTATAATAATTGACGAGGCTAAGTTGGCCATTATCCAAGTATATGATAGTGAATATGGTGGCCATTTCAATGGTAAAGTAGTGTCACACAAATTACTCTAACAAGGATATTATTGACACAAAAATGTCAATAGTATGAAAAATTATGTGAAAAATGTCAATGAAATGAAAACCTACACCATGTCCCTTGACAATAATTACAACCCATTGTATCCCCATGCTTGTTCATGTTATGGGGCTTTGATCTAATTGGTAAGATAATCCAAAATTTATAGAAGGTCATAAATTCATTATTATAGCTATATAATACTTTATAAAATCGGTGGAGGCCATTCCATTATAGTCCAAAAAAGGAGAAGATATATGCCATTTTCTCATTACTAACATTATTTCCCATTTTAGCCTCCATCCACCATAGCTACAGATAATGGAACTTATTTTAAGAATAAAATAGTGATTTTTTTAAATTTTAAATACAAGATCTGACACACATTCTCTACTCCATATTACCCACATAGTAATGGCCAAGTAAAAGATACAAATAAGATAATTAATAATATCATCAATAAAATAGTTACCAAATTTGGCGATGATTAATACAATCATCTAGTCTATGAACTATGGGCTTGCTGCACTAATATTTACACACCAATAGGAACTAATCCTTATTCACTAGTATATGGCACATAAGTAGTTATCCCAATGGAATTATATATCCCATCCTTATGGGTATCCCTCAAAAGGGTTATTACAAATGATCAATATAGAGAGATACATCTCCATGAATTAGAATAATTGGATTGTATACACATCCAAATTATAGAACATATCAGAGCATACTAGAAATGAATCCAACAGGCCTACAATAGCCATGTTCATAATAGATAACTCAAATTTATTGATCTCATCCTCAAGGAGAATCTCATAAATGTCAATTCCAAAGAAGATACAAAAGGAAAATTCAAACCAAATTGGCTTGGTCCATACATAATAATTGAAAATATTAGCCCAAAGGTATACCATATAGCTTCACTCAATGTTAAGGTTATCAAGAACCCATTTAACATCATGCATCTATGAAGATTCTATACATAAAAAACTCACATTACACTTGTATATATTTTCATTTTCATGATTGATTATATATAGATTATACTCAAAAAATATAAAAATAATACAATATGTTCAAAATATAAAAATATTTAAATATTGCTCATAAAACACAAAATTTTGATTGTTTGCATATCAATGTTTACATTTTTTGTTCTTGTTAGGTACTACATATGTTATCTATCTTAGTATAGTTGGTTTTATCATACATACATGTTTCACTTGTTATTTTCAAGTGTTCATAGATTCTTATAGCACTCACTTCCAACACACAGATCTAGATTTACTACTATCTACCCACTGGAGGCACATACATAGATTCATCATTGATACATTTTCCCATTGGGGTTATATTATGAACATATTTTAGTTTAGCAAGTTACATATTTCTATACTCTATATCACAAATATATAATTGATTATATCCTAACATTTATCATCATATACTACTCATATTTTATGCCAAATACTACTACTCAACTAATCTTATGTACATCTTTGTTATTATATGAAATGTTACCACATATTTATGCATACTTTTACTTCTAGATTTACTAATGTAGATTTGATTGTGTCTCTTTTATTATACATGTATTTGAGGGCATTTGAATATGCCATTATTCTATAGTTCTAATCCAATTCCCTTTCATTATATATATGCTTTGGACATGTGCCCATGTCTTTGTGTATACCTTCATGATTATATATGTGGAAATTTAAACATCCTTCTATGTGTCTCTAAGATAACCTAATTTTTGTTTTCATATTTGGACATTTGAACATGTCCTTTAATATATTTATTTATCAAATTTAGTGACATATGCTTGTGTCCCTTGTATTATGGCTCCTTGGCCTACTTGGTGTGCTTCATGTGTTTATATGTATGATTTCATGTATGCATCATACCATGACACTTATATTTTAATTATTGATTACACACCTAATTTTAAATGTCATGATTTCCCTCATGCATCTCCCATTCCTCCTTAGGTCTCTTAACAGACATCATGCCCCATCTCCCTGGGTAGTTTACATAGATTATTCTCATATTATGCAGTTCATACACATACTTACATTGGCATATCTATGTTAACAACCTTGTGAGTACTAGATCTATCATACATCATACATTAACACTTTATGCTTAGATTATCTTACATTCTGATGTCATGTATACATATTATATTGGTTTATTACACAAATATCATACATGTTTTCATCCTAACACACACCATGCAGACCTTTTATTTTGAGGAAAATTTTTACACAAGTACAATAAGTCCCCTCAAAATAGGGGGCATTCAAAATGTTTTATCACAAAGATATATCCATCCAAATGAAGTTAGGGTATGGTTTTAGCACACAGACATAGAATTAAAGAGTTGAGAATCAAGAAAACACAATGGAAAATAGTCAGATAGAGATCAAAGTTAGTTTGGTATAAAAATAGAACAAAGGACACTAACGCTAAAAGTAGGACACTAGCATGTGTGCTATTGTCTAAGGAACTGTGATTCTATCCAATATCCTAAAAATAGTAAAATTCACATTTGAGACAATAACATAATAGTTACATCCTATATTTGTATATTTTTAATCACATGTTATTAGATTTGATTAGTTTATGCTTAGTTTTAGATAGATACATGCTAGGTTTTCTCAAATAAAGGGTATCATGTGTGATGTGATCAATCCCATTTAAATTTTAGATATACATAGACACATATTGATACAATTAAATCTATAATCCATATGCATAGATATAAAAATTAGGGGTGTGTGACACATTATTTCCACACAATCAATTCTACATCAACTCATCTCAGATGGAGTGCCAAACTCCATGTCATTCTCTAAACTATAATTTTAGACACCATTTGCACCAGGTTTCACACTAGATTAATGCCTTATTATATTTATAGTAGTTGGAATTTCCATGTAGTACCTAAGCTACATTATTGAGTTTCAAAGAGACACCTTGGTACTTTTTCATTTAAGAGTTTTTAAATGGCCCTAGGGCCATTCTACATAGTTTTAGTTATATCACATAGTTTTTAATTACATTACATAGTTTCAATTAGAGATATACTAGATGCACATGGGTAGGAAATGATGGATTCATAGACTACTTGAGTTATTGACCTACCTACATATGAGGGTTGTATATTCAAAGGGAAATGCAATTGATCTATAAATCAATCATATTTCAGAGAAGATAAATCCTACTTACACTTACAATTTTTGATACATTATATATTTGAGGTCATGTCTAAGATGGATCCACTAGACCTAGACAAGGGATCTCTTAACACAATAATAACCCTAGGGAGGATACAAAACCTTTAGTGAATCAAAACTATGTAATAACCCTAATTAGGTCCTATGCTTTCATATTCATAAAAGCAAAATAAAAGTCTAATTTAGTGCTCACCAAAGCTTGTGGAAAAAATAGGTGTTAATAAACATAAAATTAAACATGAATAAGAGAATCCTATTTAATATATGTATAGGTAAAATCCTAATGCATGGAGATATAAATATATTCAAAATCCATTACTTATGTTACTTATATATACAAAAAGAGAGGAGCAAAGTTATAGATACTTAACTCAAAGATGAACCCTTCAAGACTCAATCTCTCCCATAGAGAAAGGTGCTTCATAAGACGTGGTTTTGGTTTGTAAACATCACTAATAAATGCCAAAGCATCCAATACTTTTCCTTGAGACAAGATTATTCTCCAAGTAGAATGGTGGAAGAGTAGATTGTAAAGAAGCATAAATGAATAATTGAGTTTTTTTCTCTAAAAAATGGTGAAATGAATGTGTTTGTATAGCTAAATCTAAACCCTAATCCTTTTTTAAAGTTTATCCGATAGGGTCATCCCAATCAAATCTATGTTGTTATTGACAAAAATAAATTAGGTCTTATTCTAGGTTGGCTAGTGGCCATCCTAGACCATAACTAAGTTTTATCAATTAGAGTATAGGGTCAATGGGTTGATATTGTATCGTCAACTATGAAAAAGGAATTCAGGTTAGGTAATGGATAATGAAGGGAGAAAATGACTAGATGAAGATGCAAAAGAGGAGGAAAAGATTAGGGGAATGTTTTCAAGATAATTTTGGATTGATAATAAATGGTAGTAAAGGGACAATAATCCTATGAAATAATAATGGTTTTCCCACCCCTTTCTTAGTGCACCCCTTAATGCATGTAGTTAGAGAGATTGAGACTCAACACATTCCTACAAGAGATAAATCATAATTAATTGATAGAGTTTGAAAATATTATGTGTATACATATGCCCCACTTGAATCTCATCACGTGTGACTCAGGTGCAATAGGGGATGGTGCTTCAAGAAAAGAACATAGCAACACGTAATGGTGAAGCTAAAAAAATTATAGTGTTTAAAGTATAAATAACTAAAATTAAATTATTAAAAGGTAAATAACTAAATTTAAAAGTAATTTTTGCATACCTTGACTTACCTTTATCGATGGATGGTTATATATTGTGTTTATATTTTTGATCATGGAGGGCACTAGACTATTTTTGACAAACCCAAGGATATAAAACTAAAGAGTAAAAACAAATAAAAATAGGAAGGCTAAGATAAATTATGCTATGTGGATGAGATGTACTTGTAAATTTGGAAATTTAGGGTTAAAAATTCTTATTTAGGACCAAATAACCAATTTAAAATGAGTAAATCGGGAAACCAAAAATCCAAGGCTACTAAAGACTAAAAACATAGAATAAGTAAACCTTAAATAAGAAAGGAAAACTTACCAAGTCAAACCAAGGATACATTTTAAAAATGGTAATCAAACATCAATGTGAAAGTAGTAACAATCCTTGCTTAAATAAAGATGGACAAGAAAAATTGTAAAATAACATTGATGAGTGAGCATTAATAATCCTTACTCAATTATCAATGGAAAAAGTGCATGAAATGGAAAACAACATTGGTAAATTAGAAGTAACAATCCAACCTCACTCAACAATGGAAAAAAAACATGAAAGTAGAAATAGACTCAGGTGTCTTAAAAAAAATTATGGAAGATGGTAAAAGAAACCAAAGAAATTATAGAAATGTAAATCCATAGTCACTCAAGCATATTGTTTTGTTCAAAGTATAGATAAAATTGAAACATAGTAGTGTTATCATGTTTTAAATATGTGAAGAAGAGGGAATATAGAAGTTTAAAAATAGATTTAGAATCACACTTTTTTTGTCAAGGGGAAAATGAAACAGATGTAGGGGAGAATGAAGGAAAAGACAAGGTAGATAAACTCTTTATCAAAATCAATACAATCAAATTAGGTTTGTTGAAACAAGAATAATTTAGACATTAAGGATGTTTAAGAACTTCTCCTATCCACACAAATCATAGATTAACAAATGAAGTATGCAGGTCATCCCATGAAGGCTATGTGCATGAAAATTAAAATGGACTTATCTTCCCACAATGTTTTCCCCATTCCTCAGGACCCCTTATAAAGCCATTGGTCTACTATGAAGATTGAGTAATTGTGTGGGAAAGTATGTAGCACCGTAAAGGTTATTTAATTCTCATATTATAATCTACTAGCCTAATGCACCCCAATGGACTTTTATTCTATCATAAGGCCAACTGTGGAGTTTGACCTTTGATTAGGAATAGGATATGTGCTTGTAATCACATGTTTTTCTATGATTTTGACTTTTGATTTTGTATGTTGCCTTTTTGTATCATTGCATTTTGTTTCAAATGATTTAGATTTTATTTTTTTAATGGATTATTTGATTCCTCCTCTATATAGATTTGGAAAACCAAATATGGGTGATAACAATGACTATCATTTGAAGACTTTGGACATGGTTTCTAATAAAGATAACTTAGAGAGCATGGTGTCTAAGAGGCTCATTAATTCATGTGATGTTATCTTGACTTTGACCTTGGTTTATTGAAAGTGAAATTAAAGGAAAGGAAATCAAGAGGAATGAAACGTGAAACAATTTGAATTACTTCAAGTCTAAAAAATGTGACAAAAGGCAAAAAGATACAATGATAGTAAAGTGTGATTCCTTATTATAATAATGAGAAAAGTGTAGGAAAACATGCTAAAATTTTATTGTGAAAATTTTATCTACAAAATAAATAAAAGATAAATCTAAGAATAAGGGATCAAAAAATTATAACCATTGCTAAACACATTCTAAAAAAGGAACATTGAATTTAAATAGGGTGATCTTATTAGGAAGGACTTGTCTTATTCATGGTATTACACTACAACTCATAAAATAGAAACCCAAGAGGGTGTATAAAGCATGGCAAAAATAAAGTGATAAACATGGTATTTGTGAGTAATTCTAGGTCCTATCCATGGTCTTACACTAAAACTCACAAAATAAAAATCAAATGATGAAAAAATCATTGGAAAGAAAGGAAACAATGAGAACAAAAGGAAATCATGAGGAAAACTAGGTCATATCCTTAGTTTTACAATGAAACTCATGAGAAAAGAGAAACCAAAGGAATAAAATAAGGGACTAAAGTTCATGAGAAGAGAGACTATTGTAGAGGGTGAGACCCATGGAAGTATCTTGAAAAAAGTGTTAAAAGGATAACATATAGAAAGCATGATAAGAAGGGAAATGTCTAGGAAAAATACTTCTTTAGAAATTGTGCATTAGTAGGCTCTTTAAAAATATGACCTTCATTGGTTTAAAGATGATAAGTGCTTGGACCAAGGATGTCTTTGACTGAATAAGGGACCCACCATTTTTGGGTTTATTTACCTTATTTTTCATGAGTGTAATCTAATTTAAGGATAATGTCACCAACATTATAAGTGTAAACTTTAACTCTTTTGTTATGTTATTTGGTAGTATGGGCCTTATATTGGTGATTGTGTTGTATAGTATAAAGATGATGTTCATCAAGAAGATTAAGAGTATAAAGGCAAGATTTATGTACTTATTCATTAGGTATGATACCATGATGAGAGTTACAAAGATAAGGAGATCAAATTCTAATAGGAGGACTGATTAAGAACCATAGACTAACGAGAATGATGTTTCCCCTATGGTAGTGCATATGTTAGTGTGATGGGTCCAAAGAATAATACATAGATGAAGATTGCAATCCATTTAGGTTTCATGGATTATATTTTGGATAATTTTTTTAAAAATGTTTTTGGTGGCCTCAGTTTTCCCATTACATTGGGCATAGTAAGGCATGGAAAATTTGTGATTGATTTTGAATTTAGCAAAAAAATTGTTTTACGTCTTTATTTTTAACATTTCCACCAATATCTGAAATGAGAGTATGAATAAATCCAAAGTTGAAAATGATTTGACTGAGGATAAATTTTGTAATGGTGGTGCCAGTAACATTGATGAGGGGAATGTCTTTGATCCATTTGGTGAAATATTTGATAGTCATGATGATAAAGACATGCCCATCTTAGGATCTAGGTAGTTTGCTTATGAGATCTAATCCCCACATTGAGAATGGATAGGGGACTCCACAGTTTGAGTTTTGTATGGAGGCGAATGGATTAGATCATCATGAATTTGATATGGACTACACTTTTTAGTGAACTCAATGGTATCTTTTTCAAGGGTGGGCCAAAATTATCCCATACATAAGAATTTATGGGTTGTAACATGTTTTCTATAACGTCCACCTCAAATGACCCCATATGTTTATTCAAGAAGAGGAAGAACTTATTATTTCAAAACAAAATGGATCAAGGTACCTTCAACATTGTAATAATAATGAATGTTATATTGAAAGACATATTTGAAAACTTATTTCTGAATTTCAGTCTTTTTGTGGTAATCTATGTTTGAAGGATAGGTTTGGTGTTCAAGGAATTGAATGATGTCTTTGTACCAAAGTATATATTGAATGGTAATATATTCAATGTGGTAGATAAGGTAATCCTTTGGTTGAATGGAAGATGGGGTCTTTCTTATTTGGATAAGAAAGGTAGGATCGGTAAGAACTTGGTCTAAATGAGAGAGAGATGCTAAAGAAGCAAGTGAATCAATTATAAAATTTTGATCTTGAGGATGGGATTGATGGTAAAAGAAATAGATTATTTGGAAAGTGTAGTGTCTATTTGATGATAAACAAGGATATTTTCACTTTTTCATTGATAATCACCATTAACTTAGTGATAGATGAGTTGGGAATCACCTAAAGCATGTAGATATGTAATGTCTAATCAAGGGCCACTCTCATGCCTAGAATTAAGGCTTATTATTCCTCCATGTTTTTAGTGACATTGAATGTAAGGAAAAATGTTAAAAGGGTAATTTTACCAAGAAGACTAGTGAGGATACAAGCTGCCCCAACTCCTTGAAGGTGTTTGGCACCATCAAAATGAAGGGTTCAAGTATCCTTGTGAAAATCAATAGTAATTCTGGGAATTTATTCGATGATGACTTTAGATTTAGTAGTGTCATGGAGGATAGAATAATCTTAAAGATTACTTAATTCAAGATCAGTAGTGAAATTATGG
This sequence comes from Torreya grandis, assembly GCA_037957365.1. NCBI lineage: Eukaryota > Viridiplantae > Streptophyta > Pinopsida > Cupressales > Taxaceae > Torreya > Torreya grandis. Next base: position 898,908 of record JARHVA010001112.1, read on the forward strand.
AAGTAATGTTTAGAAGAGATGGCTTGATTAAAACCTTCAATATAGAGAATATTATCATCGAGAAGACTATCATGAAGGTGGTAAGTAGTTGTTATGGGAGCTATTTTGAGTTTATCAACAATGATTTGTCTTTTGACATCTTTTTTTATAATAACTCATAAATCAAATTCCATGAGAAGGACCATCCATTTGAAAATTTTATCTCCAAGAATAATGGCTTTGGAAAAGAAGTGATAGAGTGGATTAGAATGAATGATAACATAAGTGGTTTGATAAAGCATATAATGTCAAATATTTTTCGTTGAAATATGTATGGCAAGGAAATCATTTTATAATTTTGTATAACATTTCTCATAGTCAATAAGGCCTCGAGTGATGTAATAAATGGCATATTCCCTTCTAGTATCATCATGTTAGGCAAGCATTATCCTAATTAATATGGGTGTGGAAGAAGTATATAAGATTAAAATATGATCACTATAATGTGGATAAAGAGTGGGTGGGTGAAGAAAATATTATTTTATATTGTCAAATGTTTTATGAAAAGGATCCATCCATTTGAGGGAATTACCTTTCATTATAAGAGAATTAAGAGAATAGATATTGTAAGTCATATTAGGGATAAATCATCTTATTACCCCAAGTTTACCAAGGTAAGTGAGAATATCTAGAATGGAATGAGGGATGGGCATGTTGAAAATAACATTAATATTGGTAGGATATATGTTAATGCTATGAAGAGAGACTAAGAAGCCCAAAACTTTTCTAGATGTGACACCAAAAACACATTTTTAGGGATTTAGATTAACTTTGTATTTGATGAGGCGATCAAAAATAATAGCAAAATCATAAATATGAGTCTTGAGGCTTTTAGACTTAGAAATGAGGTCATCCACATAGGTTTCTACAATCTTATGGATAAGATCAAAGATAATTTGGGTCATCACTCGTCAATAGGTAGCTCCAACATTTTTTAGGATGAATGTAATTTTAATGTAACAATAGGTGCCCCATTCCTAGTAAAAGTTATCTTATGTTGGTCTTCAAGGGCAATGTGAATTTTATTATAACCTAATAAATAATCCATAAGGGAAAATATTTCATAGCCCATAGTGTAATTGATGATGACATCTATAGAAGGTCAAGGGAAGTTATCCTTGAGACAAGCAAGATTAGATTACAAAAATCAATGCAAATGTGAATGACCATGGTGACTTTCTTCTGAATAGGGAAAATTTTGAAACCCATTATAAATATTCCATAAGATTGATAAACTTGGAATTAAAAAGCTTAATGATTTATTTATGGAATAAATTGAAAACTTCAGGTGAAAATTTTTGTTGCTTTTATCACATGGGTTTGGCATTAGGATAGGTGATGATATTATGCACCATAATGCTAGGATTAATGCCAAGCATGTCCTCAGAGGAGCAAGAAAAAGTCTCATAATATTTATTGAAGAATAAGGTAAAATTTTCATGTTCAATTGGTGTAAGTTATATAAAGATTATCATTGGTTGAGGGCATGTTGGGGTAGCTTATTAAATTTTGGTAGTTTCCTCGATAAGCATAGTATTTCCATCTTGGAAATGATATGGTGCGTTAGGTAGAAAGGAAATGGGATTTGCTTTAGGATCAATGTTAGTGATGAAGTTGTTGAAATGAGGGGCTTTCTTCTTGAAATTTATAATTTTATGATGTTTCCTAGGGAGTTTAGATTCTCAAGGATAAAGTAATTTAAGAATGGCTTCATCACTAGGTAAAGTGGGAAGAGGACCATAATGCTTAACATCTACTTCAAGATCAATAATTTTTTTACCATGGTGATCAAAGTTAGAATTTATTTGATGTACATCTATGGCCTTAGCATCTAGTATAATCTTAGGAGTAGGTGACAAAGGTGAAGAATGTTGATTGGATTCAACTAGTTTTTTGTTAGCATCATTAATGGGGAGAAAATTAGATGGAATGATTGGTTTAATAGAAGGTATAGAATATGTAGGAATTTTTAGAGGTTTAGAAGCTAAGATTTGTTCTACCACCCAAGGATTATTAGTGAGTGGAGAATTAAAAAGAGGTACATGAACTTTAGGTGTTAATTCTAAATTAGTATAAATGGTATGAACATCACAATTGAAAACATTTATTTGAGCTAGAGTTTTCTGATAATGTTGAACATCCAAGTATCCTGATTTATCTTGGGCCATGATGTAATTATCATCATAGGTTGGAGAAATTGTACATGCTTGAGATTTAAGTGGAATCTTAGAAGGGGATATTCCTAGATCATTGAATTTACTTAGATACATGATTAAATATTCATAGAATAATTTGTCCTCCCCATAATCATTGCATGTGAAGTCATATTCTATGTTAGAATCTTCCTAAGCATTACATGGAGGGGGGAAATCAATGATCTCATCTATGAGAGTGGTGATGTGATCATGAGGCAATAAATAAGGAGGAAGTCACTCTAAGACTTAAGGAGATATCTTGGTAGTGTTGCAAGTATTTTACAAATAATTAGGTTCATTATCATCTAAATCAACAAGAGTGGCATGTAAATCTAGATTCATGTTGATGAATTCAGGTAATGGAGCACTACTGATCATTAGAATGGTAAAAGTGCAATATTGAGATTTAGGATTTGGAAGTTGAATACTCTAAGGGTCAGGATCAGCCTCATATTTATACCTTTTTATATTATGAAGGAACTTGGTACATTAGCTACCAAATATTTGATATCCCTCATTCTATGAGTCTATGGGCATTCTAAGAGTATATTTTAAGATAAGGTTAAATTGAGGACCATAAGCTTAGTTTAGACGATCTTAGGTCCACTTGTAAGAGGGAGTTAAATACAACCAAGTGGATTTTGATTAGTTTTTCAAATCCATGGCATGTCAAGTGAGTTTATTTGAGATGATATTTATTATATCAAAGTTTTTGTATGAGACATAAATATTTCACATTAATACCAAACCCTTCATCTACTAATACTTTACAAATAATGGTAGTATTATTGGTTATTTTAATGAATAGGGGTGGATCATCAGATCGAAAGAGGATCTCATCATTAATCATTTCTTTAAGGACATTTATGGAGGGTTTGAAGAAGGATAAATGGATTCAATGGTATGCACTTCAGTTGGTTGAGGCTCATGATAAAGTGGTTATTCTTCTATGGAAGATGGATCCTCAATTTATTGAAGTTGTTTCATGAGGAATTGTGATGATAAGAAGAGGTAAAAACTAAATCCATAAGAGGAATATTTCAAGGCATGGAGTTGAGTTCTTATAAAAAGTTCCAATGGGTTTTAGAATGAGAACCAACACAAGATTTAAAAGGTAAATTATATTTTTTAGGAAGAGAAGTAGTAGAGGGTTTGGAAGGAGGAGATGGTGCCTCATTATTTTCCAAAGGTAGGTGAGTGTTTTTAGTATCTTTGAGGAGTTGTTCTTCCAAATAAATTTTCTTAGGTTTAGTGATAAGATCCTTGTGAGTTGTTTTATAACAATAATTAACCTTAGTTGCATTGACATAGTGAGAATTATTTTAATATTGGCCATAGTCAGAATCAATGGTACAAACATCCTTATTGGATTTAGATTTGAAAAAGTATTTTTGGTTATTAGAGGAAGAATCTTTGGGATCTTGTAATTTTTGAGAAGTGTTATTATAATGTTGATGATGGATTTGATTCATGATTTCATGATTAATGGAATCACCAAGCATATAGGAGACATTAAATTTTATGAGCCCTTTACATGTTTCATGGGAGTGACCGATGTTGGCATGGAACCAAAAAAATTAGTTTGGGTCATACTATGTAGTAGTATTATTGGGATAAGTAAATGGTTTAGAGGGTGTTAAGATTTTTTTCATTTTCTGCACAGTTAATAGTGTGTGGGAAGATGGGGGATTATTAGCTTTGGCAACTCTGGGCTTGGTTTGAGGAGCATTGCCAATTATTGCATTAGAGGAATGTTAAAAAGATCCTTTAAGGAATTTGGTATTAGTTTCAAACTATTTAATTAATAATTATTGACATTTGGCTTGGTCAAGAGCTTTGTTAAGCATTTGAGGGGAAAATATTTGAACCTTATACTAAAGTAAAGGAGTTAAGGTGATTATAAAGAGTTTAAATAGATTGTCATAAATCATGGTATGATCAGTTTTATGGCTCAAATATTTACATTAATTGATAAAATCATGAACTAATTAGGTGGGAGATTTTTTAGCATTGATGAAATGGCTAAGGTAATTTTTGGGAAGACCATTGTGTTGAAAATCTTTAACTAAAGGATTGACTAGATCCTCTAGTTACCATATGAAATATTGGTAAAGCTAGTTGTACATTTCAATACATCACCAGTAAAATTTTTAACTAAGAGTTTAGTTGTGGTAAAAGTATTAGTTTGGATCCATTCCTTATAAAGATTACCAAAGGCCTTAAGGAAAGATTAAGGGTCTTTAGTCCCATCATACTTAATAGTTGGAGATATGTTACCAATATCAATAGAAATAATGAAAGGGGATCAAGTTTCATTTTGAATGTTTTGAAGCATCTTGTTGTTCATGATAGGTTGGGAGATGACATTCCCTATAGAATCTCTAAGAAAAGGAATAAAATTTTGATTATTTTAAGGGAGAAGAATAGGAGGTTGGTTAGCCATATTGATCAAATGATGTTTTAATTGCATCATTTGGGAGGTATTAGATGTTTGCATTATGTTCATTTATTTCACTATCTATGCAAGAATTTGGGTTTCATCAATTGGTGGATTGTTGTTTATAGGGTGACTCCTTGAGTTGGTATTAGGGGGAGGGTTGTTAGGTGGTGGATTGCCTATGGGGTTATTAGATAGACTTGTGTCAATTATCCCCACATTATGATGAGATACTTGAATATGGGAGTGGTTTTGATAGGTATAAAAAGGATCTGATCCACCTCTCTCATCTTATTGTGTGAATTAACCATGTTGCGATCCAAATCTGAGGAAGGATAATAAGTACTCAAAGAGTGAGGATTCTCTTTAGAGGTAAATAAAGTAATAAAATAACACCCCATATAGTGTCTAAATGGATTTAGATTGTCTAAGAATATTTTGATAAGGGATTTGATGATGCTTGATGAAAAATAAAAGAGATTAGGGAAGAAGAAGAAAAATAAAAATAGAGTTAGCTAGATAGAGAAAAGAGTTGGCCATAGAAAGAATAGAGTCAACCAAACAAAGAATAGAGTCATTTAGATAAAGAATAGGGTTAGCCAATAGGTATAGAATTGACTAAGTTGATAGGGTAATACTAAGATTAGGATAAAAATAATATACAGTCATATGGGTCAACTTATTATTGAACAAGGGATAAAACAAAGAGATGGGAATACATCATCATGCAGGTCAACTATGTATTATAGACATGAATATTAAAAATAGACTATATCAAGTAATATGGTGTTCTAAAATATAGGAAAAATTTTCAAGATAGTTTTGAAACAATAATGAAATCAAATACATAGATAATTAGATCAATGGGACTAATCTAATTGGAGCACATATCACAAACCTTGCACCAACACTAGCCAATGTAAGTTTCTCAATACAACACATAATGATCAAAGAGAAAGTAATCAACTAAAAATTAAATTCTAACGAATTAATCACCAATAGTGTTATTAGATTATAATATAGTGTCCCTCTAGTATGATAGGAAAATTGGATGAAATAGGGAACTATAAAGCAATCTAAGATTGGTTTTAAGATGTTTGGGATGAAAGGGATTTATATTGGTAATGGTAATGGCTTGGTATTGGGGCCTGCCCCCTCACTTCACAATCTTATAGTGATAAGAGTGACAGGTACTTTGATAATATATACCATTACCACGTATTTATACTTGGCTAGAAAATCAAGTTGGCTTCCCCCTTAGTGATGAAATCCAAGTAGATAGGACTTGGGAAGACAAATGTTTAATAATTTTTGAATGTTAAGTGGTTTGGTAGTGTTTGAAAAAGGGTAAAATAGTGTAACTAAAATGGTAATTTTAAAAACCACTTATTTATACTATGTGAGTTACTCTAAGCATTCAAACAACTAAAAAGGAAATGTGAATTAATTAATAGTAAATAAATGTTAATTACTTGATTGATAATACTATAGAGTCAGTTCAAGTGACATTATATGCAAATAGTACTGAATAGTGTCAACTAGGTTTTTAATATTATGCAAAAGCAAAGTATTTAAGAATAATTCAAATAGGTTGACTATGTCTCTCAGATAGAATGTAGAATATAGAACTATGTCGACTAGGTTGACCTAGCTAGTTATATGGTTGTAGTTTTGAAGACTCAAAAATTGTGAAAAATAGAACTGAAGGAAGAATTAAAATGATAGAGAGAGAAAATAAAGGAACCTTTTAGGCTTGAAGATGATTTAGTTTGAAATTTTTTATGTTGTAATACTTAATTACTACTTTCAAATTATGCCAACTGGGTCGATGGGTTTGACCAAGTTCTACAAAGCCCTATGTGTTGGAGAAAATAACAAATATATTTGACTTATTTGATAATGTTTGTTGACCTGTATATTGGTAAAAGAAAATAAAAGATAAAGTTTACCTATTTGATAGTATATGCTAATTTATAACTGAAGAATAATATTATGTTGAACTGCTCAATCTAATACATTGTAATTGATGAATAGTTGCACATAAAAAATAGAATCATTTTGAAGTGACTACATGTTAAACTTATGAACAAAAAGTTATAACTATACAAACTGGTTATATATAGTACTTTAATATATAAAAATATAATTTAATGGTAAAAATGATGACATGAAATAAAACTTGAAAGCATTAGATTCATGTAGGGTTCATCAAAATGTATATGCAAAGGGAAATGCAACTGATCTATAAATCAATCCTAGCTTGGAGAAGATAAATTATACTTACACTTTTAATTATTGATACATTATATATTCAGGGTCATGAGAAAAATGGATCTACTAGACCTAGCCAAAGTATCTCTTACCACATTAATATCACTAGGGAGGGTTCCAAATCCTCTAATCAAGTAAAACTATATAATGACCCTAACTAGGTCTTATATTTTCATATTAAGAAAAGTAAAAGTCTAATCTAGTACTCACCAAAACTTATGGAAAAAATGGGGGTTAGTAATCATAAAAGTAAACATGCATAAGAGAATCTTATTTAAGTTATGTATAATTAAAACCCTAATGCATGGAGAGAGAAATATTTTCAAAATTCATTACTTATGTTATTTATATCTACTAAAGAGAGGAGCAAATTTAGATATACTTACCTTGAAGATGAACCCATTGAGACTCAATATCTATCTTGGGAAAAAGGTGCTTTGAAAGATGTTGTGGTTTTTAAGGATCACCAAGAAAGGCCAAAGCATCCAAGACATTTCTACAAGCTAAGATTCTTGTCCAAATAGAAACTCTAACCTATAACTCCTCAAGTAGAATGGCAAAATAATATATTGTAAAGAAGTGAAAATGAATAATTGACTCTTGATGTCTCTAAGAAATGGAAAAATTAATTTTTTTATATAATTGAATCTAACCCTAATCCTTTATGAAAGTTTAGTTGATAGGGACAACCCAATCAATTATGTATTGTTTTTGACAAAAAAATAGGTCTTGGTATAGGTTGGCTAGGGGCTGACCTAGACCCTAAATGAGTTTTATCAATTAGAGTATAGGGTTGATGGGGATGAAATTGTATCATAAAATATTAAAAAGGAGTTTAGGTTAGGGAAGGGCTAATGAAGGTGTAAAATTATTAGAGTAAGGTTCAAAATAAGAGGCAAAGCTTAGGAGAATGTTTTGAGGAGAAGGTTGGATTGATAACAAGTGGTAGTAAAGGGGAAATAATCCTATGAAGTACCAATGGTCTACCCATCTCTTTCTTGGTGTACCCTTTAAGGCATGAACTTAAAAATATTGAGACTCGATAGGTTCCTATAAGAGACAAAGCATCAATAATTGATAAATTTTAAAAATATTGTGTATACATGTTAAAAAATCCATCATTCCAATATAATTTATTAACATTGCATGATACGCCAAACAGGGGTGGACAATGATGTATTCAAAATCAGATTAAATTATTGAGCCACCTATACATGGGGATTGAACAAGTCATTATCTCAGTCTAAGCTATTCACCAATCTGGTCACTAGTTACACACACAGAGAGGATTTCACTAGGTTTTTGCATTGGTTCACATACCTAGTGAGGTGTATTTGTTCCTTTCACCTCTCTTATCTCTTTACTTAGTTTTTTCTTTGATTTTGATATATCTTAATTAATGATTCATCCATGTTTCATTTTCATGATACACAATGGATCATGTTTCACACACTCAAACCTAGATTCATGGGCTTCACCTCATAGGTAAGTCTATGTATTCTTTATTTTCCTTTATCTTAGTCATTTCACTTTGATTCATTTCTAGAATAAATGGGGGGGGGGGGATGTAGTCGTAGTCATATTAAATGTCACTTGAGATAACCTATCCATAGCTTAGCCCTAGACCTATCTTGGGGCCTCTTTCAACACTTATCCAAATTTTGTGTAAGACTTACACATCCTTAGACATCTCAAAATCAATCCCAAACCCTCCCCTAGGGATCTAAGACCCTAGTGCATTAGGGTTTTCCACCAAGACACTAGTTTTATATTTTGGACACAAGCATCTTGCACTAATGACCAAGGTACAATGCTAATGGCCTTTGCCAGATTTTAAACCCAATTTATATATTTTCAATTCTTAAGACACCTAAGGTCAACCTAGACCTATTTAACACTCCACACAAGTACCATATCAATATAAATACATGAATTTTAACCCTTATCCTATTATTTATCTAGATATTACCCAATAGAGATCAAATTTCTCAAGTTTGACTCATACCTGGACTAACATGGGAATGATCTAAGGTCGTGGGATACCTATATATAGATCATACCTATATATTTTAATGAGACTAGCTCCTCTAATTATATCATTCTTCACTACTTACTAAACTATTGATTATTGGGTTGAAAAAAGTAAGGAATAAATTGAAGATGAAACCTATCTATGATGGTGATGCACTTCAATATTGATTGATCCTCTATAAGATGTGAAACTTATACACACACAAATAGATTAATATTGAAAAATTTGTCAATAAAAATATCTCAAATCAATCCTAAATATTATTAATTTAAATGGATGTTTTTAAATAATCTTACATATTGAAGGTGTGTGAATGGAGATCTCTAAAGACACTGCATACTAACAATCTCCAACATAATTTCTATTCTTAACTCTTCAAGTGACCTGTAAAGGATGAAATCATACTAGTAAGTAAAGAAAGGACCTAAAAAAGGAGATATTTATCACACTTATATGAAAATTAACAATCAAAATTACACATTACAACCATAAATTGATCTACAAATAAACTCTCTTTATTGATTTCTGGTGCAAGTTACAATTTTTGCATAGTATTCCTATACCATCCTAAGGGATCACAAAAATGGCTTCAAAATCCTACATATATAATAAATTTTTGGAAATACCTAGAAAATTTGGCATGGAAAAGAGAAGGATTATTTTTCTTTTAGTTAACTCAAGACTAAATTCCTTTTACAATATTAATTAAAGTCTTTAAAATCTTCTAAGTCTTCAGAAATTACATGGTCTTCATTTTGGCATTGAAATGGAAATGGTGGGCTCATATTGGTCTTGTAAAATATTATTTTCATGAAAATCCATGAAATTCCTTGGATGAAATTCATTTTAAAATATTAAACAAAGTTTCAAAATATTCCAAGTCTTAAAAAAATTGCATGGCCTTTACTTTAGCATAGAAATGGAGGTGGTGGGCCCACTTTGACTTGTCAACCTTTTTTGCATGATAATACATGAAATTATTTGGATGATAAATCCATATTAAATTTATTTTAATATGAATTTTGATCCTCCTTTGCATGGAAATCATGAGAGATGCATGATCTTGTCAAAAAATCAACTAAAGTGATGTGGACTCAAAGACTAGTCAACTTCCACTTGAATTCAACTTGCATGAAGTGGAACTTATGGATTGAGTTGAGAATGATATATCCAATTAAAAAAATATATTAAATGTGGGAAACTCAATTTTAACTCCTTGATACAAATTCAATGCCCTTCTTTACTTGCTTATTTGACCAATTAGGCCTTTTAGACCAATTAGGCCTAAAAGCCTATTTTCTTGTATATGATGACTTAATAGAACCTTAAAAAATCTATTAAAAACTTAAAATATAGTGATATCATCCCTGTAATAAAATAATCCCACCATTATATAGATTATTTTGATGAATAAACTCCTACCATCTAGTCAACAGGGTTGAGTAGGTCCATTTTGCCCCATTTTCCTGTAAAGTGGTCGTTTTAAAGGAACTAGTTGGGGTACTTCTAGGTAGATTTTTGAACATATGAAATTTTTATGATTAATAAAAATTATTAGGATTTAAATCTCCATTAATTGGTTTTTATTTTACTACACTGTACCTCATTTTACATGTTTTTTAATCCAAAAAACTTGATTTCTACCATGATCTGTACATATCTGTACAACAAATTTACATTTATGGAATCCTATCTGAGATTACTTGATGTTTTAAAAGGTTTAAATTTGATCCAATATGTTTATATTTTAATAAAAACCACTTTTATCAAAATTGGTCACTATCAAGGTTTTGGAGGGTTTTAGAGCTGAGTCTTCTTACTGATGGTTCATGGAACATAGACCTCTAACTCAAAACTTATTTCCATTAATGTGTATTATAATTAAACCCTCAAAATACTTGAAAATATTATGTTCCCATGAAAAATATATGAGAATATATCATGTGGAAGAAATTTGCCTGTGGAGTTTTGCTTACATTCTAGACTACCTACACTCTTAGAGATTTTTCATAAATCATATCTCCTAAAAAAACCTAAATTTTTAATTAATTGTAATTAAATATGGTTAATCAAATAATTATAAGATATTTTGGCAAAAAACCTCATGTGGTGAAAGATATGAGCATCTGAAAAAGTGGCTTGGAAGGGTGTCTGGAATTCTAGAATTTAAATTTTTTCTTTTGACTAAAAATGAATTCTCCATTACTTCTCCTTATATGAAAATATCACCATGGTAATTTTAACATGTCATCAAAACAATTTGAAATTATATTTTTACCTGATAGGTCAAAAAATGCTCTTTTAGGCCAAAATAAACTTGTTTAACTAGTTTATAGAGGCTACTAACAAGATACCATAAAGTTTAGGATTATAGGGGTTCGTATTTGACCTTGATAGGCCAAATTAAAAATATAAAAATTGTATTTAAATCATGTGTAAAATAAACAAACAAGCTTAGAACTAGTTGTTCACAATCAAGGCTATTGATCCCTATTCTACCCTACTACATACAATCATCTAAAACCATCCTAATTATAGAATACACATATTTCTATAGAGAATTTTTTTCATTGATGTCAAGGTTGATTTTATTTTATGTCAAGGTACATCTAGTGAAGATGCATGGTGAGTGATCTATGAGGTATGAGCATGTGTGCCTAATGTGACAAGGAAGCCATGTGATAAGAGAGAATTTGAAGGAAACCTAATGTCTTTATATTGAGAGAGAATTTGAAGGTAACCTAATTATTCTTTTGAGGTTGATGTCAAGATTTAGGTTAAGGTAAACAAGTTTGCATAACTAGTCCTTGAGTACAAGGTATTTGGATGAGCCTAGTCATAACAAGCATGGTTATATCATGAACATGTGCATTGTGAGCATGAAAAGGTATGTATAGAGATATGACATTATTTAAGTATTATTTAAGGAATGTAAAAAAAGTGTAGAAGCATCAAGTAATTTTTTAAGGTTAATTTTTAAAGTTTTAAAGTTCTTGAGAAGCCTAGTCATCACTCTAGTCATAGCATGAAGAGTCCTAGTAAGAAGGTTTGAGTATGGTGGCTTTATTAGATATATTCATAGAGGAATAATAATATATATGAGGTTAATTTAACATGTATATGAGGCATTATATCACTCATGTGAGTCTTAAGGTGATCCTAGAGGGGTAGGACCTATAGACCAAGTATGCAACTAGACCACCTCTAGACCCTGCTTGGCCTAATGAGGCATCATGGACTATTGATAAGACATATGAAGGATGTTTGAAATTTTTTGAGCATGTGAGATGTTTTTTTAACATGAATATAAGGTGTTGAGTTCTTTGATAGTAAGGTTAGTTTCAAAGACTAATGTGACTTGCAGGTCAAGGTCTAAGCAAGCAAAGAGAGATATTATAGCCAAATGAGGTATGATATTTAGATTTAAAGATAATAATAAGAATATGAGAATTTTTAATGGTATAATATATTTTTATAGGTTTTTTTTACCAAGTTAAAGGTCAAATTTTTAAGGTTTAGGCTTGAAAAAGTGTTTTGATGTCTATCAAGTGCATAGAATGGAGGGTTCTCAACTTGAGAAGCAATTTCAGGTGTTCATTGGCATGTATAACCTCCACATGGTAACTTGATATATTAAGGATATATTTATAAGGGTCATATATAATATATTTAAGAATTATTTTTGTAAAATAGGGATAGTATTTTATGAACAACCGTTAACACCAGAAATAGTGTTAGCCCTCTCTAAAACTCTAACAATGACCCGATGTGAAAGATCTTGTTGTAAAGTGATAATAATGGATTATAATCAATATTAAAGTTATGTTAGGCTGTATTAAACTCTCTTAGACATCTCTAGGTATGATTGGTTTGTTAGGTGAGTGACTGGACCCTAAAAGAAAGGCCTTATTTCTTAGAGATTTATTATATTACTCAAAGTTGACCAAGTCAAAGTTGATAAATAGATGGAGGATAAATTTTGAGAATTTTATTTTATTTAAATTGTGGTTTTTGGATATTTTATATCCCTTAGGGGTGTTAAATCAGTCATCCAAGATGACCTATCACTAACAAGCCTAATGGTGTAAATAGTGAAAAATCTAGGCAAAAGTGAGAAGTTGTTTATAGATGTGTTATCATGGAATAGGGATAAATATAATTGCATGGATAAATTTTTAAATAATTTTTATACATTTTAATTTTGGATATAAATTTTGGAGCTTAGTGTATTTGATAAAAATGTTTCTCATAAGTTGACCTATCTAGCTCAAATGAGACAATGAGGTAAAAAGTTGTGAGATTGGTCTAAAAGACCAATATTGATATTTGACCATAATATATTTCTATATGATAATGGTATAATGATATAATAATATCATCCAAATACATCATAAGTCTCTAAAAGTTTCTACACAGGTGTTGAAGGTCATTATCACCATGACTATGTTTGAAGGTAAACTAGCTTTTCTGGGTAAGCAAGTTGTAGTGATGACTTTGAAAATCTAAGCCATGATTTGATTAATCTAATACATATTATGTTTATTTATTTTGTTTTTAATTAATTATAATTATTTTTTAAATGTTTGATATTTAGTGAAAGTGGTTGAAATGTTGAAGCCAAAATGGCTTGTCTGATTGAGTGAGGTCTATGAGAGAGAAGGTCAACAAACTGGTCTACAAGACCAATAGTTGAAAACATATCTTATGCTATTTTAATTTTAAGTGTTATTATGATGTTTAAATATCATTTTAATTCATTTAAATTCATTTATTGTGTTATTTTATGTGTCATAAGTTTAAGTTTCCATGACTGTGTTTTGAGGCTAGTTGGCAGTTTAGAGTGAACATCTTACAAAGAAGAGTTTGAACCTATACACCCTAAGTTATGAAGTATAAATAATATGGTGGTGACCATAAGGTAATTTAAATTTTTTATATGTGATTTTTATCCATGGTTTTTTGGAAATATTATGTTTATACTTCAGTTATTCAAGATAGACTTTTTGAGTATACACAGGCTTAATTGTGAATAGTACAAATGGTGTGCTTCAAGAAGTGATTGGAGATAAAAAGTGTTATGAAACATATATTAAATTATAAGGGGTATATTTTAATTTAATATTATTTTTTAATCACATGTGATATTTTTTTAATGTGTCCCAAGTATGGTAAAGTGTAACGTGTCGTAAGTAAACCTAATGGGATTAGGTCTCCATGAGACCCAAATATAGAGATACGGCCTGATTTAGGTAGGTCAGACATAAAGGAAATAAAATAAAATTTTATCCATGTTTATTATATGTCCTAATATCTATTATATGGATTAAATAATATTTGAAGGGTGTTTGGCTGACCAAGAAAGATATTAATAAGAGACTTGTATAAATAAAAGGTAGTTTTAGGCCTATTTGTGTGTGTGAAGTGCAAGCGAATACAATAACATATTTCAGAGTATAAGGAGGTATTTTATAAAATAAAAATAATTTATATGATCATTGATTAATATTTTATATAGGTTATGTGTATGATGATTAAGGTTATATGACCTAATCAGTCTTGAAGAGACCTAGTTGAGCAAAGAGGCCTAATAGGTAGTTTGAGAAGGCTAAGAGTGTGAAGAGATGAATAGGTGGTCATCATTATTTTGATGATAAATAATTTGTCCTAAATTTTATCAAGTAAATTAGGATTTTTATTTGTTTCTATATCATCTAGGGGGTTGGTGCCTCCTTGCAAGTTGGTGCTTGCTAAAGCCTAGATGAGTTGGTGCTTAGCTAGTTGGGGTTGGTACTCCATGTGAAGTGGGTTCTTAAATAAATGTGATGTTCTTATTTTAGGACTATATTAATTTTTTATATAATACTATATTTTATTCCCATTGAGTATTTTCCACATATATGGTGTGTTGACTTGTGTAATCTTGTTGCATGCTTGTATAGCTGATTAGTTATGCATTATTTGATATAGATGTAGATGTGATGGTTCATGATTGATTAAATTAAATTGATAAGAAAGTTTTTTTAATACTTATTTACCCCCATATCAATAATTTTTATTACAAATTTTGGTATCAGAGTCTGGTCCTTTGAATTAGGTCTAAAATCTTAAAGGGGATCCTAAAAACAAGGATGGCTAGTCAACAAGCTCAAGGTGGTTTCTCTACTAGTAAGGCTCTCTTATTTAATGGATATAATTATGCCTTTTGGGAAATTAAGATGAATATATATTTTATGTCTCAAGTTTGTGATATTTGGCATTAATTTGTGTATGGCAATAGTTCTCCTCTTACTCCACCAATTGATGCAATAGGTAAGAAGGCTAGTGAAAATAACTCCAAGGTAAAGAATGTCATTTTTTGTGGCCTATCAGAGGAAATTATTGTGAATGTGATTTACTATATATCAACCAAATACATGTGGGAAAAATTTAAGACTATCTATGAAGGATACACCAAGGTGAATATGGTCAAGTTACAGACCCACCAAAGATAATTTGAAAGTCTAAAGATGAGAGAAGATGTAATAATTGTATCATACCTATTGAAGGTTGATGAAGTTATCAATGATAGTAGAGGATTAGGATAATTAGTGAAAGAGTTTATATTTATTCAAAAGGTATTGATATCAATAAATCCTAAGTTTATCTCTGAGGTATCTATAGTAGAATAGATGAAATATTTAGACAAGCTAGAGATGGATGGGCTTCGTGGAATCTTAAATTCCTATGAGATGAGAAAAAATGAAGGAAGCATATTTCAAAATTGAAAATAATTCAAAATTAAAAAATCTCAAGGATGAGTTATGTTTATTTTTTTATGATGATGAACTCATAGCTATGTTTGCTAAGAAATTGAGGTTTGGATCTAGTAAGTACAATTTTTTGCCTTACCCTTTATTTTTTTGCCTTTTTATCAATTCACCTTAGTTGCCTTTAAAATGTTTCAACTATGGTAAGATGGGTCACTTTGCATCAAATTTTCCTAATAAGGATAAATCTAATCATTATGAATTACATGATGAACATCATGGAGATGATAACAAGGCCTATAAGCCTGATAGAAATAAGGAATTTAGGAAGTATGAAGATAGGAAAGTATTATTCAAGAATAAGAAAAGTTTCTACACTAAAGAGGATAACTCATCTGATGTAAGTGACACCAACATATCTAATAGTGATTATGGTAGTAATGAACCTAAACATTATAATAATGAAACCTTATTTATGGCAATAGAATTAGATAATGAGGGTTACTCAAATGGGAAAGGCCTGATAGTTGATGTAGAATTAGATGAAGAAGAAGTTAAAGTGAATCTTGAGGCAAAATTGGTGAGTTCCCTAAAGGAGTTAAAGTTATAAAGAAGAAATAATCACAAACTAAGATCATTAGTTAAGGACTATGAGGATCAAATTGACTTATTTGAGGAGAGACTGAGTAACACTTATAAGGAGTATGATGATATCATTAATCAGATTGAAAATTAGATGGAGATAGTCAATACAAACCTAAAGGCTAAATAGGAAGAATGCACCACGTATAAAATTGAAGTAAAATCCTTAAAAGATAAGTTGAATCAATAATCTATCAAGGTTAGGACATTTGTGAAGTTTAAAAAGAGCACTGAGGCTCTAGATGACATATTGAGTAGTCAAAAGTCTACATGTGACAAGATAGGTCTTAGTTTCAAAGAAGACCAAAAAGAGGTAGCTCCAGTTAAGGAGAAAGCTATTGAAGATAATAAGGTCAACATGAAAATACCTATCAAACATACTAATGATATGAGGTAAACTAGTTCATTTAATGGTTACTATTTTTTTTATAGTCAGTTTGGCCATAAATCAAGAGAGTGTATAATACCATCTAAGAATGAGTACTCATGGGACTATGGAAGGAGTCATAATTCACATCAGTAAAGAGGTATGTATTAGGTTATTTTCTATAGGTGTCATAATGTGGGACACATTTTAATATTCTAACCTAATAGAGTTAGAAGGTCATCAAATCAAAACAAGAGGTTTGAAGCCCCTATAATGTAAGAGAGAAGGCAAATTAATGTGTGGAAAATAAAGATAGTAAAGGTTAGTCATGATCAATATACAAGCTCAAATGGAATGTTTGTTATGGTAGAACATAGTTCATATGAGAAATAAATTTAGAAATGTCTATTGTCATCTCATATTGATGGCTAAATGGTTAATGAAGAGGTTAAGTCTATATTTCCAAACAAGCCTAAAAGGATACTATAGGATATTCATTCTTGTCAAAGCATGGAGATCTGGAAGTCTCCCAAACTTGTGTTGTTTTAGTACTCTATGAAAAGAGGTGACTCCATTAGGATTCATGGAGACATTCTTCAATTATTAGAAGCATGATGGATGCTAGGTTTGAGGAAGAGATATTTAGACTATTCATAAGCTCCAAGTGAATTTGATGACCAAAACATGGTGACCTAGTGTATGATCAAATATTTTTATCACATCAGTCATGATAATAACAAGATGGTAGTTTATGGAGGACCCTTTATCATTAATGTCAAAGGGGGAGAAAGTTTAATAAGGAAGATTGAAGAGATTGGGGAGAAAAGAGTGTTCATATTGATGAATGTTTTTCTATAAATGACAAAGGGGGATTTTGTTGAGAAGTTTTTTCATTGATGTCAACATGCATCTGGTGAAGATGCATGGTGAGTGATTTGTGAGGTATGAGCTTATGTGCCTAATGTGATAATGAATCCATATGAAAAGAGAGAATTTAAAGGTAACCTAGTTATTTTTATAAGGTTGATGTCATGATTCAAGTCAATATAAGCATGTTTTGAGTACTTGTCCTTGACTATAAGGTATCTTGAGGAGCCTAGTCATAACAAGCATAGTCATACCATGAACATGTGCATTGTGAGAATGAAGAGGTATGTAAAAAGATATGACATTATTTTAGGATCATATAAGGAATTTTAACAAGGTGTAGAATCATAAAATACTATTTCAAGGTTAGTTGTGAAAGTTTTAAAGTGCTTGGGAAGCCTAGTCATGACACTAGTCATAACATGAAGAGTCCTAGTGAGAAGGTTTGAGCATGGTGGCTTGATTAGATAGATGCACAAAGTCATAAGAATATATATGAGGTTAATTGAACATGTATTTGAGGCATTATATCACTCATGTGACTCTATAGGTGAGCCTATATGGGTAGGATTGATAAACCTAGTATGCAACTAGACTACCTCTAGATCTTGCTTGGCCTAATGAGGCATCATGAGCTGTTGATAAGACATATGAAGGATGATTGAATTTTTTTAATAATGTGATATGTTTTGTGATCATTTATATGAGGTTTTGAGATCTTAGATAGTGGTTATAAGGTCAGTTACAAGGCTTAATGTGACTTGTAGGTCAAGGTTTAAGCAAGCAAAGAGAGAGATGGTGGCTAAATGAGGTATGAAATTTAGATTTCAAGATAATAATGAGAATATGATCATCATTATTATTATTATTATTATTATTATTATTATTATTATTATTATTATTATTATTATTATATATTTTTATAGGTGTTTGGACCAATTTTGAGATTAATTGTGAATGTTTAAGCTTGAAAAGGTGTTTTGAGGTCTCTCAAGTACACAAAATGGAGGGTTTTCAACCCAAGAAGCACTTTCAAGTGTTCATTGACATGTGTAAACTTTTCATGGGAAATTGAGATATTAAGGAGATATGGGTAATGGTCATATATAATATCTATAATAATTAGTTTTTTAAATGAGGGAGAGTCCTTTATGAATAATTGGTAACAGCAAAAATAGTGTGAACCCTCTCTAAAAGCCTTACAATGACCCGATGTGAAAGATCTTGTTCTAAATTTATCATAATGGATTGGTATGTATATTAAAGTTATTATATTATATATTCAACTCTCCCAAGAACATATAGGTGTGATTGGTTTCTCAGGTAAGTGAGTGGACCCTATAGGAAAATCCTTATTTCTTAGAGATTTGTTGTATCGTTTAGAGTTAACCAAGTCAAAGTTGCTAAATGAATGGAGGATAAATTTTAAGACTTTAATTTTTATCCATGGTGGTTTTTAGATAGGTTATATCCCTTAGGATTGATAAATTTGTCATCCAAGTTGACCTATCGCTAATAGGCCTAATGGTGCAAATAGTGAGAAATCTAAGGAAAAGTGATAAGTTGTTTAGGGATGTGTTATCATGGAATAGGGATGAATAAAAGTCAATGTAGAAATTTTTAAATACTTTTAAGACATTTTCATGTCAGATATAATTTTTTTAGTTGAGTAGATTTGATAAAAATGTTATTCAAAGTTGACTTATCTAGTTTAGATGTGACAATGAGGTACAAAGTTGTGAGATTGGTTTGCAAGAATAATATTTATATTTAAAAATATTTTATTCATATATTATAATGGTATAATGATCTAATAAGATCATCCAAATTCATTATAATTCTATGAAATTGTCTAAATAGGTGTTGAAGGTCATTATCACCAGGATTGTGTGTGAAGGTAAACTAGTAGTTTTAGGTAAGCAAGTTGTAGTGATGAGTTTGAAGATCTAAGCCATGAGTTGATGAATACAATTCATATTATGTTTATTTTTTTGACTTTAAATTAATCTTAATTATTTTTTAAATTTTTTTTATTATTGAAAGTGGTTTAAATGTTGAAGCCAAAATGGCTTGTCTGACTGAGTGAGGTCTATGAGAGAGAAGGTCAACAAATTGGTCTACAAGACAAATAGTTTAAAATAGATATTATGATATTTTAATTGTAATTTTTTCTTAGGATTTTTTAGGATCATTTAAATTCATTTATTATGTTCTTTTAGGTGTCATAAGTTCAAGTTTCCATGACTATGTTTTGCGTCTAGTTGTTAGTTCAGAGTGAGCATCTTGCAAAGAAGAGTTTGAACATGTACACCCTAAGGTGTGATGTATAAATAATATGGGAATGACCCTAAAATCATGTATCTTATATATATGTAAGTTTTTTCCATGTTTTTTTTTAAATATTGTGTTTATACTTTAGTTGTTCAAGACATACTTTCTAGGTATACACAGGGCTAATTATGAACAGTACGAATGGTGTGCTTCAAGTAGTGATTGGAACTAAAAAGTGTTATGAATCCTAGATGATCTTATCATGGGTATATTTTATTTTCATATTATGTTTTCATTCCATTTTATTTTTTTGAATGTTTTTGATTAAAGGCAAAGTGTAACGTGTCCTAAGTAGACCTAATAGGATTAGGTCTCCATGAGACCTAAAGAAAAGATAAGGCCTAATTGAGGTAAGTCAGACCTAAAGGAAATAAAATAAAATTTTATCCATTTTTATGAGATTTATTAAGATATATTACATGGATGAAATAAGAGGGTAAGGGTATTTGTCTGACCATAAAGGATATGAACAAGAGACTTTTATAAATATAAGGCAGTTTTAGGCGTATTTGTGTGTGTGAAGTGCAAGCAAATAGAATAACATATTTTAGAGTATAAGGAGGTAATGTAGCCCATAAAAAGAGTTTAGAGTATAATTTATAAATATTTTATATATTTTTTGTGTATGAGTATCAAATTCATATGACCTTATCAATCTTAAAGAGACTTCATTGAGCAAAGAGGCCTAGAAGGCAGTTTGAGAGGGCTAAGAGTGTGAAGAGATGAATAGGTGTTCATCATAAATTAGTTGAGAAACAATGTGTACTAAAGGTAATAAAGGTAATCATGTGGTTGAGTTTCTAGTGAGACATCTAGGGGTTTAGTGCCTTGTTAAAAATTTATACTTGCTAAAGCCTAGTTGAGTTGGTGCTTAGCTAGTTGGGGTTGGTGCTCCATGTGATGTGGGTGATTCATTAATTTTATGTGTGTGTTATATTGTTTTATTTCATTTTAATATATTAGTGGGTTTTCTTCCCCTTGAGGTTTTCCCACATATATTATGTGTTAACTTATGTAATCTTCTTTCATGCTTGTATAGTTGATTGCTTATGCATTGCTTGATCTATATGTATATGTGATGGTTCATGATTGATTAAATTAAATATATAAAAAAGTTTTTTTAAGACTAATTCACCCCCCCCCTCAATCATTTTACTTCCAAAAATTTATAGTCTCAATCCTCATTCAAAGCACTCAACTAGACGCTCATATTAGCATTCACTTGCACTTGCACTAAACACTTAGGTGGGATAAATACATAGAGATTTATCCCTCCTAAAATTATTGGTATGTTGGAAACTCAAAAAACAAGAGGGTGTTGGTGATGTCCAACCAACCCAACTAACATCACACTTTTACTATTTATGTCATTTAAATACCCTAACATCATGAAGGTCTAGGGTATTCTCCCAAATCAGTAAAAAAAATCATCGATATTGAATAAGGTATCATCCACATAGGTACAAGAAAATCAAACTCACTCAGAGGTGCACCTAGAATATTAGGTAGTTTTTTGTACAAAGGGCACTAGCACTGAAAGAAGGACACTAACAAATTACACTAATATCCAAGGTATAATGCTACTATCCAAGAGGTTTTCTAACACCTAGACCATTTTTATGACACTTGGATTATCTTCCACATCAATTTTCAACCTTATGATCATTCATCTTAGTTAGTTTCTAGATAATTTATTATTTTTGTCATTCATTGTTATTTTTAGAAACATCAGATTATGTTAATTCTTGCACAAACTAGTGGATTTATTTATTGCATATTTCTACCTTAATTTATTGTAATCATACATTTTAAAATTCTAGATTTAAATTCCATACTCCCTTAAAGGATATATTAGGAAGATAATCCCATTGGTACTTCTATTACTTATACTAGCATTCCATTAGTTTTTCTTACTATTTTTATAATTATTCCAATAGTTCCCCTAGTGTTACTCTAGTTTCCATAACTTATTTGGATTAATTTTATGTTTCTATCACTTTGGCTAATGTTTCTACTATTACTAATCTTATATCTATGGTTCCTTTATTTTATTCTTTAGTTAGAACTATTTCCACTTCTACTAACACTAACATCATACTTACCACATTGATGCTAATTAGGAATTTTTTGTCAAATTTAACATAGGTTACCATCACAAAACATGTTCTTTATTATATTTTTTTATACATTACACCAATAATTCCATAAATGGATTTGTCATTTGTTTTCTTACATCCACACTTTTGATACCTAATATTTTAATTTATATTTACTACATACCCATTGTAGACTCATGAATCCACTCAACTAGGGTCACCAATGCTTTTAGGAACTAAAATAAAGTCCTCCATTGTCTCAATAATCAAGGAACCCCTAGGTTTCATCAAGCATATAAATAAGATCCATCCTTAGATAAAGGTATCAAGTGAAAATATGGTTGACCCACCATTTTATTCATACCCACCTTCCACACCTCCAAGCTCACCCCCTTCACCTTATCCATTGATACTCATGCCTATACCATAAAATACCTTATCTATTTTCATCTTATCCCTTAAAAATAATTGATTTTAACACCTACTTATATGTACCATCTGTAAACACTTAAATTATCTAGGTAAAATTTGGTCATTATTGAAGATCCCAATCTGACTATATAATTTAATGAGGCATATAACTAGTTGAAAAGGGTTGTAAAGAGGAATATTTCTAGTGTCAGGAAAGATATTGAGTTCAAAAAATAATAAGATCTCTTTTCATTCACTAAAAAGAGGAAAACCCTTCCAGGGTAGCATTATGAATTTAAATATTACCCAATATATATGGTTGATGTTACAAGAGGAGTGTTAAATAAAATTTTCTATGGGATGCAAATGGAAAACATACGACTACAGTCATAACCCATACTAGAATCCCCTAAGAATATATCAGACAAGGTCCAAAATTTCACTCATTCTATGTACAAAATTAAGTTTACATACGTAGCAAAATCGATGATTCCCAACCATAGTGGGGAAACATGGTGAATCTTAGTAAATCTTTGAGGATCTTAGATGCCAAATTGTACCACATTTCCAAGGTAATTATTGATAAGTCATACCTAGGGCAAAACCTGGTATTACTAAAGGACATCAATTTAATCCAAACTTATGTAAGTGTTAAAATTGAGGTTTTAATTAAGTATCATAACTAGATGAATGAGTTAGTTGAATAGTTAACAATCCAAGAAAGTAAATTAATTGAGTTACTTAAAGACATGATTATCCCTAGCATATATAATGCATGTTCAACTTATAAACATGTCCTCTTTTGATACACTACTTTTGAATTTTTTTTTAATATTTTAAAATAAATGATTAATAGCACTTCCATAGAGGTGGAGACCAAATTATTAAATTAATCACATTCACAAAAGGGAAGGTTAAATAATCTTAAGCACTCAATTATTCCCTCCAAGTTTCACTAAGCATGCATAAGAAATTATTAGACAAAATTTATATATTATTTAAGGTTTCCCATTATTAGTTTGATGTTATTCACTCATATTTAATGACATGTTTAGTAGCATACGTGAAAAAAAATAATATATGTAGTTGTTTTCTCAAGTAGGAGCTTTGTTAGCATCAGTTCAACCATCAACAACTGCATCTACCATCTAGTGTATACATTAGTACACACCCTAATGGGAACATATATTCTAAATTTTATCCCTCTTTATCTACCATGCTTGTTCAAAAAGATTTTTTTCCAAAAAAAACTACAATTTTATCCTTTATTTTATTGATTTCAAGTTCATATGCAATTTTTACTTCATTAGCAACCCTTATTTTCAGGTCAATCAGTCAAATAGTTTTAATTAGTGCATCAACTAGTTAAAATCCATATATCACTAGGAGTTCCACTCAATAACATTAAAGTGCATTTTTGTTCAATTTTGGAATGTTATTTTTATCAATTCTTGGTAAACAATAATTATTTTGTACATGTAAACTTTGAATCTAAGTAAAGACTTATTTTATTTATAAACCTTGTAACCAAGAGAAGCCTTTAAGCTAAATTAAGAACTAATTTTATTATAAACTTTGTAAATATACAATAAAGATTTGAATATGAGGTTGTTCCCATCCAAATATATATATGTATAAGTCATATTCATTGTAAAGGAGGAGAATGTTTTCAAATTAATATAAGTTATAAAGTTTTACAATTGTTATGTATTTTTTTATGATTTGTTTTCTCTTCCAATTTTTTTTGTTTTACTAGAATAATTTCCTTTAAGTTGAAAATATTGTTTAAATCTTAGACATTTGTCTTAATATTATTGATTATATTGAATTTTACATTATTATTATCATCTATTTGATTATATATCATATTTTCATCTGGTTAGTAATGTGATTATTCTTAGAAATTTAATACCAACATTATCTTTTATTAAGATCATTGGGTTATACTAAAAAAAAAATCCTTTGACTCCCCATTGTATTTTTTTATTCTATGATGATAGATAACTTACAATAGGCATTAGTTTTTGACACATTATCAACCAATTATAGTAGGTCAACTTGGGAGGGTTTAATCTTCAATATGAATTATTGAACCTCTACAATTTTACCCTACCTTTCCCTCTTATTTTATATTATTTTATCAAATCCAACTTAGGTTAAAATATCCATCCAATGTAGTTTGAGTATTATAATATTTAAGTTAAATGTTAGATGTAATTCATATCTAAACTACACAAGCTAAAAAACCACTACACTCATCTTACTCCACTACATTATTATTTACAAAATCGAATACCCATAACGCATTCCTTGAAGTGATTTCTTGTTAGTCCTAAAATTAGAGGGTATTTCCTATAAGGATATTTTTTATACAAAAAACCCACATCAATAAATATTGTCTATCAATATAATGAGGGCCCAAAATTCTTGATTATTGAGTTCATTTGAGTTTGCATACACTCAATCCACCAGTAAGGTTAACAAGGTCCAACTCAGAATCTGGTCTATCCTTATTTTCACATTTATAGTTTCATTAAAGACCACTATTAGATATAAGTTTCCCTATGAGATCTATGACCCAACCAAATTCACTAACCTAAGGTAATCAACATAAATGTTTCACCTTAAATTATCTAGCTAGTTCTGCCATCATTGTAGTTGGTTCCATCCATGATTTAACTAGGAACCCATAAAGTATCTTCCTTCATTCTCTCCTTCTAGAGGATGAACTATAGAGGAACATATTAAAGCCTTTAAGACTTATTTAGGATTATTGAATATAACTTATTAAGATGTTATATGTAGGCATTCAACACAATATTTAAAAATATAAATAGTCATATATATGTCCTTTATAATATGACTACTATGTTAGTTCTAAAAATGTATAAAAATGCCCTAGATTTTATTACTCCATTATTCCTACACAGGGATCAGAACATCAATATCCTAATGCTTGCCTATGTTGAAGCCATCAAAATTGAATAATCAATTTTAAGTTTTGGCCATACCCAACATCAATACAAATTTCTTTGATTTGAATCATATTCCAAATGATAATTAGAATTTCATGGCCAAAAATCAAAATCAAATTTTTTAATCATTTGAATTTGGCCTATGTTATACCAAACTAAAACTTAAGTTTTTTGAACTATTCTATACCCATGTATAACCAACATAATTATAACCAAGCCTTAGTTCCAATAAATACCTCCAATATATAAGGCATACCTTTTAATTCGACCAAGATGGAGTTGGATGCCATTGAAAGCATGGTGTAAAAACTTATAAATGAGTTTATTAGCATGTAAAAAGGCCTAGGGAATACAATAAGGGAAATAAATAACAATAATTTCAAATTTGAGAGGTATAATAAATGATTTAATAGGATGAATAATAATCTAGATCCATCCCCTAATAACCTCCCTAAAATAAAAATATGTGAGGCATCCTTATCTAACTAGTGTAGAGTTCACACACCTAAAACAAATCTTGAGTTAGTCTATAAATAATTTTATACTACTTATGAAATCTTCCAAAAGGATATGTATGGGTACAATATTATCTAAAATCAACCTGATTCATCCACATCTTGTGTACATAGTTATTCTAGTACTATAATGGAATTTGAAACACATGAATTCACATTCCCAATTGAGGATGAGAATGAACCAAAAGAATACACATGCGAGTTTAATATTTTTTAAAATTTAAAATAAATAAATATAATCTAAGAAAAAATAATCACTAGCATGTCACAAATTCCACACCTATAGAAAACATGATTATTCCTTTTAATCCAAAACTAATAATAATCCACCTCCTCTAAAAAGAAATGATCAGTATCAAAATATTGATCCACCTATTAAGAGTGGATAAAATATAGTTGAGGATATGAAGAAAATATTACACTCCATGAATTGTCTTAAATTATAGAACAAAAGGAATTATTAGTAAAATATTTGACTAAATACCATATTATAAAAATTTAAAGGAAACTATAATCACCTAAAAGTGGTAATTGGATACTAAGAGTGTTGTTTAAGTTACCCTATTCCTAGCTTAGACCTAGACCTATCCTAGAGACTTAGACACACTTTTTTAGT
This sequence comes from Torreya grandis, assembly GCA_037957365.1. Classification (NCBI taxonomy): domain Eukaryota; kingdom Viridiplantae; phylum Streptophyta; class Pinopsida; order Cupressales; family Taxaceae; genus Torreya; species Torreya grandis. The sequence continues at coordinate 925,448 of JARHVA010001112.1, forward strand.
CATTGAGTAGACCATATTCACTAATAGTCAGCCAAAACATAGCCCTAGAATTGTATTCTTAGATCCCAACCCAACTTGTTTAGTAGTTTGCCAAGTGGACATTAGCACCACATTTGGGACACTACAGCCATATGGCACTAGTGTCCCCAACTAGGCACAACTGTCCTTAGCCCTAACTCTTCCCAAGGAATAATTTTTCAAATGTGTGCCCATCCTAATGTCATCCTAAGAATATTTTATTATTCACACAATCTATATAACTCTATAAATACAAGTCTAATTGAACTCTATTCACTAGATGGAAAATAGATGAAAAAACACATTCAAACTAAAGACAAGTTGAGAAAAATTAAGGTCTTTGATCCTTATTCTGACATACTTATGCATAATACCATATAAAACATCCCTAAGACCACTTTTCAAATATTTCAAATATCAAGCACATTCAAGGCATCCAAGTCCACTCTTATTATAGCATTCACTTGCACTTGCATCAAACACTAGGTATCAGAACTACTACCACATTGAGGACACTACTTCAACATGGCACTATTGTCCATATGGGACACTATTGTTTAGTGAGTAAATAAACTCAATAATCATATTGATGACACTTAGAACTAACTCAGTTTTTTAAACCTAGATCATTTGTGACAATCAATTTTTAGATAAGTCTTTATTTAGGCCTATTTTTTGTTATTTTTATAAATTCAAATAAGGTCAAATGACATAAAAATTAGTGATTAATTATTGTAATTTATTTAAATATTTTATACATCTCATCCCTTTAATTTAAACATAAGATTGAAAAGTTAAACCCTAAAAAGTTAAATCATTTGGTGAACCTAGCTTCGAATATTTCTTTAAATCTTAACTTGCATCAATCCAAATTTTTGTGCAATAATTTATGGATGCCTACTTCTAATTTTTTGATTTATTTAGATGGAATAGATAAATTAAATCAATTTAATAGTAGGCTTTTAGTTTATTTTACATATAATTTAAATTGGTACAAAGAAACCCTAGATTTAAAAAACCCTAACCCTAAACACACTTAGGGTTTGTATCCTTTTCGATTTATAGTCAGATTTCACTTCCAAAACTCATATTTTAGATTCATATATCTTATAATCCATATAATCATGATATAATGATAAAAGATATCAATCACTTTTTGTGGCAAATTCTTATACTTTCATTTACATGATTATTCCCTTTAATTTAAAATGAACTCAAAAAAGACATAAACACATGTATAGATGATGTTTTATATCAATTTAAATATATGTCATATCTCATATCATTTTATCTTTATCCTATATGGAATTCCATTACCAAGCAAACCCATACACACAAAGGATTTAACACATAAGTTAACAACTGTGTTTTAAGTTTCAATGTAATATCTTATAGATAAGAAAGAATCTCCTTCTCCTCCTCAAAATCTATGAGGGTGATAGTTAATTTATCTCTATCTAGGTCCATCTTATCATTCCTCCATAAGATGAAGAAACCTATACCAATGTCACTATTCCCCATACTCAGGATATTCATACCTCTTCCCTCTAGGGTGTGTGCCTACATGTTCAAATAGAAACAACTAGGATTTGCACTTATGAGACTCTACATGATCAAATTATTAGTATGAGAAATATAATTGTAGGTTTACAAAATTGGAATCAAGTATTTCATGAAAATATTAAAACATTTGAAAATCAATTTACAAGACAAAGGCCTCTAGGGCACAATAGTTTAAATCACGTATATGCATCTTCACCTAGTCAATCTATGGAAAATAATGTTACATATCCATATCATAAATCAAAATAAAGTAAATATATAGTTAGTGATTCAAAAATAATTCAAAGTTAAAATAAAATTTCAAGTGAGGTACTAAGGGAAAGTATTAAAGCTAAGTTGATCAACCTACCTCCTTTACACCCAATGAGGAGATACACATATTTTTGTGCATATCATAGAATGCATGGGCACCACACTAATTCATGTTTATCATATAAAAGGAACATACAATAGATCATAGATACAAATGACTCACATAGTGACACTTCATACAAATAACATACACTAGCATATTTGCCAATTCAAAAAGGGTCAAATTTAGATATAGTATAAAAATGGTTAATAAAGCATAAATCTAAACAATAAAAGGTTCAAAAAGTACAATCAAAGCCATAAATAGTATAACAAGAAAAAATAAATAGGGCAAAGATACCACTCCAAAATGAGGCTCAACATTTAATATGTTATAATTTTAGTCACAAATGTCTACAATACTATGATTATCATGGTCAAGGTTTGGGAAAATAGGTCCAAGGTATCACTTATCCTATTATGGCAGTTGATAATATTGGTCAATGGGGTTTGGTATTTATTAAACATCCTATGACACATCAGTCATAGATATAGTTTATCAAGGCAAAACATCCTAATACATAGGGCATGCCATATAAATAACAATATCTTAAGTTGCAAAGTCAAAATAATGCTCATCCAATAAGCATTCTCAAATCAAGTTTTCTAGTAAAAGAGCCTCCACAACACCATATGTCTACAATAAGAATAATTTCAAATGGAAAAATCACAATAAATCTTTAAAAACAAAACTTAGAAAGATCAACTCCATAGTATGAGTCAATTCCTTTTAGTATTCTAGGTTATCATGATTCTAATATTAAATAATATTATGATTATGATGATGAACAATACTTAGATTCTTATTGCAACAACATTCATCTAAAACATATCAATCACACTACATGAAATGTTACCGTTCATATTTTTGACATAGGTTATGGTGATAGTGAGTCTCTCAGGAGACTCATTAGTTAGTATGGTTCCTACCCTTGTACATACTTTCTTCTCTCTCTCTCTCTCCTTGTACATAGTTTATTTTCATTTGCTTGTACATATATTATACTCAAAAAACACAAAAATAACATAATGTGTCAAAATATAAAAACATTCAAATATTTCAAAAACATAAAATTTTATAGATTGTATGTACTGATATATTTACATTATACCACTTGCTAGATATTGCATATTTCTCACTATCCTGGTATATTTAGTTTTATCATACACATATGATTCACTTGTTCTTATCGAGTGATTACAGATTCTAGATAGCACTCTGGTCCACTACACTAATCCAAACTAGTTTTCATCTACCCATTGGGGGAATTTACTCTAATCCAAGTTTATACATTTGATACATTCTCCCATTTGGGGACATTTCAGATACAGTGTTACTATCAGTTTTTATCATTACATACTATACAATTTAGTTATGTTTTGATTTATCCTAAAATTGTTAATTTCTCCTCATTGATCATATTGTTTTCTGAATATCACTAGTTATACTCATTCTATATGCATCTTAACATCTACATAGATTTACACTACATAGTTATATATGTTTTCATTTCTAGTTTTCCTAGATTAGACTTGATTGTGTTCCTATTATTTTTACATCTTCTAGAGCATTTAAATATGCTATTGTTATTTGGCTCTAATCCACTTTTATATTTGTATGCCTTGGACATGTGTCCATGTCCCTTGTGTGTGATTTCCTGATTCTATATGCATACATTTAAACATGTCTATATGTGGATCTAAGCCAAATTATTTGTTGCTTATGCATGTGGATATTTGAGCATGTCCTTGTATGTCTTCAATATTATATTTAGTGACATGTGCCCATTTCCCTTTTATTATGTCCCCTTGGCCTATCTTTTGTTTTTCTCATGTGCTTGTATGTATGCTTCCTTATATACTTCTACACCATTTTTTACACACACACACACACTAGTTTTTTATGCCATGAGGGATCTAATGCATCTACCCTTCCTAATTGGGTGATATGATGGACATCAAGCCCTATCCCCTTAGGTAGTTACTCATATTTTCTACTATACACATTGATTACATCTATATTGACATCTTTGTGCAATGATAGATTATAACATACATATTACATTACTTACTTAAGCTCAGATTCATTTACATTTTAATGTTATGTTTGTACATTATATTGAATTATCATGAACATACTTTGGCTAACACATTTTTTAGAGCTAGTTCTTTAGAGGGTAGTTTTTACATAGATTTCATAACTAACCTCAAAATAGGGGAAATTCACAAGGGTTTGTCATAGAGATCAGGATCTTACTTTTCTATTCATAGATAAATTTTAGAACATACGCTTAGTTTTGTAAATAAGACACAAGATAGACATAGGAAAAAATAGATACTCAGATGATACTTTAGACCACCTAGGTTTCGGACTAGATAGACATTAGTACCCAGATTGGGATACTAGCACCACATGGCACTACTATCAAGTATCCCTAACTTCAAGATAGTCTAGATCATTCAAACTAGTATACTAGGTATAATATAGATTTGCATAGATATATTCATAAATTTGATAGTTATGTTTAAATTCATCTTAGATTTATACTAATTACTTAGATTTTTGGGCATCATGCATGGCATGATCACTCCCACATTTAGATTAGTTAATATATTTATATATTACATAATAAATTTAGATTTAGTATACTCATAAAATAGATTGGGGGTATGTGTATGGCATATATGTTCCATATGTTGAGCTACACATAGGTTGATTAAATGGAATGGCAAACTTTATGTAATTCTCTACATTTTATACACTTTCTATCACATTATAGGTTGTCACTAAATTCATGTCTTACTTCATATATAGTGTTTGGCATTCTTCAGTGGCCTAGAGTTTCCTAGTATACCTGATTGGCTACATAGATAACATACATAGTTAGATTTACTTAGATATTTTCAACACTTTGCATAGTTCAATTATAGATGCATCTACTTCACATAGGTGATAAATAATGGAGTTATGGGCTACTTGAGTTCTTACATGAGAGGTTTAGGCACATTTATAGTCTTATCTTATCTATTCATAAAGATCAAGATCCACCAAGTATGGGTGGGCAATGATGGATTCAAAACTAGATTGAGTTCTTAAGCCACACATATGAGGATTGAAAAAGCCATTAGCTCAGTCTAAGATATTCCATGATATGATCACTCACACATAGAGGTTATTACTAGGTTTAAGAATTGGTTCATGTACCTAATGAGGTGTATTCATTATTTTCCTCTCTCTTTACTCAAATTTTACTCAGTTACATTATTTCAACATAGTCTTTTGATTTTGATCATTCTTAAGTACAGACTAATTTTTGCATGTTTCATTTTAGTACATTTGATATGGATCATTTTTCACATATGAAAACCCATATTCACATACTTATACTCAAATACATAGGCTTCGCTTCCAAGGTAAGTCAAAGTTTGCTTCTTTTCATTTATACTAGACATTTTGCTTTACTACATTATTATCATAAAGTGGGGAGGTAAATGTAATCACCTAAAAGTGGTAATTGGATTTTAAGTATCACTTGAGTTACCTTCTTCTTAGCTTAGCCCTAGACCTATCCTAGAGCCTTAGACACACTTTTTTAATCATTGAGTATACCACAATCACCCACATTCAGCCAATACATAGTCCTAGAACTATCTTCTTAGATATCAACCTAATTTTCTTAATAGTCTACCAAGTAGAAATTAGCACCACATTTAGGACACTACAACCACATGGTGATAGTGTCCCCAACTAGGTGTTACTGTCCTTAACCCTAACTCTTCCTAATAAATACTTTTTCAAATGTGTGCCCCTCTTAAGGTTTGCCTAAGCATATTTTCTTATCTACATAAGCTAAAAAACTCTATAAATATAATTTTAATTAACCTCTATTCATTGGATGTAAAATAGATGCAAGAGTGCATTCAAACCAAAGACAAGTGGATTAAAATTAAGGTATTTGATCCCTATTTTTCCCTACTTATGTATACTGCCATATAAAATAGACCTAAGCCCAGTTTTCAATGATTTCAAAGCTCAATAACATTCAAGGAATCCAAGTTCACTCTTATTCTATCATTCACTTACACTTGCATCAAGTACTAGGTGGGATAGCTATATCAGGGTTGATCCCTCTTTAGAGCATTGGTATGTAGGAAACTCTCTTCATAGTGGGGTGTTAAGCATGTCTAGCCTATCTAACTAATAAACTCATAATTATTTCTTGTGTCATACTTAAAAGGAGGATTAGGGTTTGCACAATAAATCAAGGTTTTTAGGCATAAAATAGAGCTCTAGGTTTTAAGAATACAAGAACATGACCTAAAAACACAAGCACAAGTACTCCCATAAAATAGGAATAGTCTCAAAAATGGGACACTACCACTACTTAGTGGATACTATAACAATATGGCACTATTATTCATAAGGGGTAGTAATCTCTCATGATCAAATAGAGTCCAAAATCCTATTAACAACACTTAGAACTATCCAAAACTCAATTTTTGGAACCTAGATCATTTGTGACATTCATTTTTTAGATATGTCTTTATTTCAACCTATTTATTTCTATTTTAGAAATTCAAATAAGGTTAAATTCCATAATAAATTAATAATTAATTATTGCAATTTATTTAATTTATTTAGACATATTATCCCTTTAATCTAAACATAGGATTTGTTGTATCCTAAACTTGCACCCTAGATAAGTCAAATATACCTTATCAAGTTTAGGAAAACATGGAACTATCTCCCTTCATAGACAACCTAGTACAAGAGATAGATATCTAGGTTTGAAAGGGCTAGCTCCCTTGATTTATCCTTAATGTTCAAACTACACTAAACTAATCACTATTGGGGGTGAAAATAGAAGAAGGAAACATAAAATAAACCTATGATAATGAGGTGATACACCAAAGATTACTCCACATAACACACTTTGCATCTACACCAAGAAATAAGACCACCAAATTGACCCTAACTCTATGTCCTTCTAGCATAAATATTTATCATAGAGGTAAATTTTTATACCTATCTATGGGTGCATGAAAATAATGTCTAATACTAGAGACTAATATTCCCTCTCACACTTTAAGATACACTTAAAAAATAATAGAATTTATGAAATCTATAAGAAGATATATCACTCACACAAACATGTAACAATAGAAATGGAAGTAAGGAGAGCATGTTCATCACTTATCAACCACACAAACCACTTAAAATGATTAAAAATATATTTCATATAATTAAATTAACTTATAAAACTTTATTCAAAGGTAATTGAGGTGTCAAAACTAGTAGGTCTTCACCATACCAATTGTGGATCCATTACAAAGCCAAAAAGGCTTAAATATATAAAACTTAGAAGAGGAGAGAGAAGAAGCGAAGCTGAAGGGTCACAAGACCAAGTGTAAAAATTTATAAACCAATTATAATTATCATGTAATGAAGTATAAAACAATTCAAGAGGCTGCTATGAGCATGTGTCAATCTCAAATAGATCACATTCTTCAAGTTGGCATAAATTCTTCATTATCTTTCTTTGTAACTTCATTCATGATGGTGAGGGGTTCACTTGATTCTATAAATTTTCCATAATAATACTTTACATATATGATCTAACATTATAATGTGGAGAAGAGGTTGGTGAAGGTCATCTACACCTCCCTAACTGATGCATTTATCCTTGTCACCTGTCATTCATTGTCTGTAGTCATTCATCACTTGCCCTTTAGGTTTATCTTCACACTTGTCACCTTAAAATATTTTATTTTCCAATTAATAGTCATTTTATAGGATGTAGTAAATTTTTTAATAACCTCCTTACCTTCCAATCTGTCAAGTATACCTCAAAATTTTCCAAGTCACGTTGATCACTATCTCACTATGCAGTCACTTAACCATTTCACTATCTCATTCAGATTTCCTATAAAGAAAAATGTAGAAAAGAGTTTTTCATTCAAAACCATGGTTATAATTGAGTTTTAAAATCTATAAAAAGTCCCTAAAGACCTCCCTCAATGTTTCTTACTTGTCTATTCTCCTCTATACCTTTCAAACATATCAAAGATTGCATGAAACATAATATTAGACTAGTCTATATAAATGACAGTACAACCAAAGTGTATGGCATGGATTATAAGAGAGTTATAGATAGGTTATAATTATTTTCATTTCAATTAACCCCTCCTATAATCATTTCCCACCATATCTTTCCCATCGAGTTCAAATAAGGGTTTTATGAGAGTTTTAGGAAGTTTAGACTATTAAGGATTGCTCATAAAATCCTGATGTCTAACCTTAGAATTAATTTTGAAAATTTTGGGTATAATACCCCATTAAAATCTCCCCAAGTTATTGAGTTCTCATGAACATGGTCTATATAGTTGTGATAAAAATATCATGGCCTCTCAAGCTCTTGACTACATTTTGGATAGATCTGTCAAGGAATTAAGCCAAATTAACCTTTTTTGGATGTTTCTGTAAAAACCAATGGCTCTATTAAATCCTAAAATATCATATAGAGGTCCTAAATGTGATTAGGAATAATTTCATGGTTATATAGATCAAGTGAGGCACTTGTAGAGCTTATGCCTAGTTGAAGGCCTAATAGGCCTGACTATATCCAACTATGTATTTGACCCTTCTGAGGGTTTCTAATGGTTGTAAGGAATTTTCCATATTAATAATATTTAATGAAACTATATACATCCTTTAAATTCCATCAAGACTCTTCCATTCATCTATTTCTCACTCATATGTTACGTATTTAGGTTATCATATTCATGGAGTGCCCTCTGTCGAAGATAAAATAGAGGGCATCTCCCCTATTTCTTATAATTACATGAGAATATGGAAATATATATTATGTCATGAATACCATCTACACAAAATTTTAGGGTTAGATTATGCTCCTATAAGTCTCAAACATCAAACCCCATTAGATGAGCTTTCTAGGTTTGTATATTGTAGGCAGGTTTTAGTTGACTATGAGTTGGGGTACACAACTTAGTCCTTGATCTATTTATCCTATCCTTGAAGGTCAAAATAAATTTGATATATCATTTTAAATATGATTTCAACATGGTCATATACTTTAAACCTCTACCCATAAATCACTTAGTATCTTTCATTGCATTAGTAGATCTATAGATTATGTCACAATTATAGGTAGCTACTCAGAATTTACAAAGTTCCTATAGATGTTTATGTTTTTATAAAAACCACATGGAAGGGTTAATTTATCCATCTAATAGTTCTCATTCCATTTTATATCTTTGTTCATCAACCAAAATTTCCATTTCACTAGCCTAGCTAGTCTGCAGTCTAAGTGAAACTATAGGTGTCAATTAAGGAAGTTGTGAGAATCTTGTAAATGTAAATTATCTTGTTTTAACATTATAATCCATTCCCTTGGATCCATCTATAAGTTATTATGTTGATTTCACCATTTAACCAACTTGTTTCCTTTCATGAAATCATATAACCATTCTCACCATCAACACACCTAGGTTTTTAAGTTATGGATTCATGTGGATTTTTATCACTGTGTTTACTAAATTCATTCAATGAAAACCTGATGAAATTAGAAACTAATTTACCTTAATTATCTTGAATAAATCCACCTCCTATCATGTTTACATGCTACTACCATGTACACACTAAAAGTATGGAGAAATACGACTCATTCAAACCTCATAGACTCTCATCACAAGATGGTAATGTATAGGACAAAATCCCTTTTCGCGATATTAAGGTAATGAGTCCCATTTTAACCCTGTGAACATGGATTTGGATTTGGGTATTTGTATTGTATTTATCATTCATACAATGGATTACTTTATGTTCTTAGGCCTATTTGAAGGCTTTAATTGGACTTAACACCTCTAGAGCATATTCAACACTCTATCTCAGAACTCCTACATAGTCATGTAGGTTATTATTGTATTGAAGTATGATTGTGTATATGGACCATCTTCAAATCCACCTAGTTTTAAAGCCTTAAGACCTACATCAGTCTATTGAAATTTCTTATACCATCACCATGATCAAGGATGAGGTAATAATATCTAATCAGGTCTATGATATGATATATAATCAAAACAACATATGAATATTTATGCAATTGTCCATGTCAACAATAATCCATAGTTTTTAAATTATTTTAGACTGGGTCATGACAACGTGAAAATTAAAGATACCAGATATTCTAAAAAGACATAGTGGATAAATAAATCCAAGAGATGCATTAAAAATATGGTATTTAATATCAAATAAAATGATACGAGAAAAATAAAGAGTGAGAAATAATCAACTATCAATATGAAATGAAATAAAATACAAGACATGATAAATGTGAAGTATAATATAAATATATGTTTTCATATAAATATCTCTAACTATCATTGCATGTATCATCAAAAACATCATAAATCATAAGATGTAGTTGATATTATGCCTTAACTATGGTATCTTCTTATCTCTTTGAAATGAGTGTAATAATAACGTTAAAAATACTTTGATAGATAATATATGGGTGATATAATTAGGTGGGAGATGCTTTTTTGGATGAGAATAAAGTAAAAGTAGGAAGAAGATATTCAAAGTTGAGAGGTGGTTGTCATTGAATGGGAGGTTGTTCCACCATCCTATGAACATGATGTGATGGTCATAAGGGATCATAATTCCCAACCTCTAAAAAATATGGATATGTTATTAGTAAACCTTGCACTCATTAATGGAGTGTGAAGGTGAATATTTCTAAATAAAACAACATTCCCTTTATTAGGGATTTATGTAGGATTTGTATTCAATTTTGGTATGCCAAACTAAGGAAAATAATGTGATGCCTTAGTATGAGGTGTTTTGAATGATGTTAAGTAACCTGATGTTCTAGCCAAGGGAAATTTTGGAAATGTTACTTAAGGAGGGGAAATAATTTGAACTGTATGATACCTAATAATAATAATCTAATTAGTTTTAGAGTTTTTATATACACTACTACAAAGAACATAAAAATTAATCAAATCAGTGTCATTTAGATCAGAACAAGAAAGAGCGATCATGTTAATGCTAGAGTTTAAGGAAGATTGGTAAATATTTTGTTGGAGGGATGATTTATAACATATGATTTCAACATGTTTCACTTGAGCATAGGAAAAAATTAGTGTCATTTAAAATATAATAGTTTATGTAATCTAAAGTGGTAAGATCTATGTTGAGGGATTTAACCACAATGATGCTATGAGGAGTAATGGTAATATAATTCATTGGCATAATGAGTATAATTGGTATATTTTCAAATGGCCTCTTATAAGAATGGGGTTTTAAGGTGGGGGGAAATTGGGATATAATGTTGGGATAAATGTTAAAGGTTTTGATCATAAGGCTAATCTCATCAAGTTCATTATATTTGGAATGAAGGTGGTTTGGTAGGAAATTTCCCACAAGATTTGGATGACCACTACAACCTCTAAGTAAATTGATAGAGAAATAGAAACACTAATACTCATGAAAATGAATTATTGGAAGTGGTTCAAGGGTAGGTATTTTAAAGACACCATGTAGTTGGAACTTTTTATAATTACAAGGGTTGGTATCACCTTGAATTTTATATAAATATCCTAAGTATGGTAATTTGAATCTTTGACACATAGAAAAAGTTATGGCCAGCATAAAATGAGTCCAAGGGTAGACAAGAAATATATTATAGGATAAAGTAATTTTTAAAACCATAAACTTTATCCTAATTATATTATAGATTACTATTATAGGAATCTAAATGAACCCCATATGTGGCATTAGTCTTTAGTCACATCCTTCACTCATACTATGGGTGGAATTAATATTGTATATAGAATACACAAGGTATTTATTGATTTTTAAAGAGGAAACACAATTACCTAAACCTTCATACACAAGGTATCTTTTGAATTTGCAATATCTAATTTGTATAATAATAAATATAGGAGGATCATCTACATGAATAAATATTTCACTGAGGATCATCATTTGGATAGTAAATTTCAAAGATAAGGCTTGGTACCTTATCATATAAATTTAGATAGACATCTCTACATATATTTGCATGATACTTTCATAACCTCAAAAAACCAAACTTTAAAAGTCTAAAATTTTAAGATTATGAACCTATTTCCAACAAGTGATTTTCTTGTTCATGTACAAATAATTCCAACATATGAATGTTCTACCTTATACAATCATAATGATAACTATCATAATAAAAGCATAACATGTTTGGGTCCCATATTGGCAATATAATTCATACCTTCTGATAAAAAAAGTATTTGTATACCATTTAAAATATTGTTGCTACAAACAATCTACTAAAACTAACTAATTATTTAAGTAGTGATAATTCAACACTTAAATTTTGTTGAAAGTAGTCTATATTAGGTTTTCAATAAAGGGAAATAATTCCCTCTTTGTAAAATTAGAGATGTAATTAATCTCAACTGATAATTTAATGATTTCATTATGATTCCTTTAAAATTTAATCATATGGCATCATCAAGGATTCTTGTTTCTCTTATGAACTCTCTGAAATTCCCTTGGAAATTAATCTAGGAAAAAAAAACATAATAGTGATAGAACAAAAAATGATGCCTTTAAGGTACTCATATTTGTGTTATGATCATAATAGTTTTTAATTAATACAAGGACAAGTATATTTATATGATCTTATAATTTATTAAAGAGATTCCATATTACAAAGCATTAAAACAAACAATAATCACTTTTAATTAATTAACCAAACTAAACAATAATTTAGTCATAATATCATTCTTAAGGGAAATATTTTAGTTCATAGTCATAATCAAACACTTGCCATACATTTATTATTTATGAAAACATTAGATTAATATTCATTCCTTAAATTGTTATAAAATGCTAAGGAACCCTTTTTTTAACACTAATAATTAATCCATACACCATTTTCATTCTTTAATATTATAGGTCCCTTAATGTTATGTATAGGTCCCTTAATGTTATGCATGTTCCCAAGGATATGTTAGACTTATGATGAATTTAAATTAAAGATGCTTGATCACTTTTAAATTCCTCTATAAGATGTATTACAATTAAATCATGTGCAAAGAACTTTCATTACTATACAATAGTCCTATTATGATCAAAGAGGGAAATATAAAAAAAACTATTTGGAATGAAAATTGAATCTAACAAATGATTTACTTGATGAAACAAGTTCAAAGTAGTATTTATTAATCAATCTAGAATAAAATAAAACATATATGTCACTGAATTATTACTTAATGAGATAGCTATGAGTTACTATGTTGATAATTGATACTTTGCATATGATCATGCCCTTTTCAAATCTTAACCCATAATTTCATTAAAAAGTGTAATAACTCATCCAAAAATATAGACTAAATATTCCCATATATGTTTGTTTTTTATGCATCAATATTTTTAACTCAATACACTTCTTAGGTGTGTCTTTGTTAAAAATAACATAGATAATACTTCTCATACCCAATCATGGAAATTATTTATCTTTCTTTATAAATTATTGGGAATGGGAGTAGGGATACTAAATTCATTAAAAATATATATATTACTTATATATAGATAATTAATTTATTCAATTTATAGTTCTAAGACATTAAATCATATACCACTATAACTAATGTAAAAATCAAATATCATTGTTTCACAAAAAAAAAATACATTTAACCTTGTTTGGAAGTAGATTATACTCCACAATGTTGAATCTTGATTGATAAGGAAGCTTTCTCAAGGTTAGTTAATTAAGGTGAATTGTTATTGTACTACTATAACCTTAATTAAAATTTTATCATGCTAAAATACCTTATTAGTTAAAACTAAAAATGAAATAATTGAATGTATCTAAATAGAGATTTAATGGCAACAAGATTACTCCCAATTCAAAACTAGGGTTTCATAATTATGAATTTATGATTGCATGGAATCAAATTAATGTAATTTTTTTAACATGGACTACAAAAATATCATAGATTAATACAAACTCCAATGAATTTTGAAAGCTATTGAGACTACATAGTAGTTTTAAAAATAAATTCAAAATTTTCACCTTATATAATCCAATGCATAAATGATAAATTCTTAGGACTTCTACCAATATTAAGTGCAATATATAGATATAATACCATTCATCATCTATACATAGTTCAATATTAATGGTTCACACATATGCTACATGATAACTCAATATTATCCTAACAACATTCTAATGAATGTGTTATATGTTAACATGTAAGTGATTTAACCTTTTAGGGTTTAACTATGTAAATCCTATGTTTAGATTAAAGAGATGAGATGTGTAAATTAGTCAAATAATATAAAATAATTAAGTACTAATTTTTTATATATTTTTAATTATTTGACTTTCTAAAAATAGTAACAAATAGGCATAAATATAGACTTATATGAACAGTGACTATTATGGATGATCTGGGTTCTAAAAACTTAGTTCTAGACTATTCTAAGTGTCATCCACAAGTTTCTGGAATCTATATGCTCACTAGATAGTAGCACCCCATATGGATAGTAGTGCCATATTTTTTTAGCGTCTTCAAAGTGGTGGTAGTGTTTTTATGTAATAAAAAATGCATCATGTCTATAAATCAATCATGACTTGAATAAGATAGAGCATACTTACACTTCCAATTGGTAATACACTTGTTAAGCGAGAGTATGACCAATATGGGGATCTACTAGACCCAATTAGGGGATCAAATGTCACAACATATCATTCTAGTAATGGTTACAAAGCCTAAAGTCTAACACAATCACAAAATAACCCTAATGGATTCCTAAGGTTTAAAACATTGCACCTATTCTAATAGCAAGAAATTAAATCTAATCTAGTGCACACCAAAGCTTGTGGCACAAAGTGGGGGTTAGAAATAATAAAATAAGCATGTATTAGAAGACATATACTCACATAAATGTATATAAAATCCTAATACATGGGAAAATAATACAAATTCATTATTTATCTACTCTTACGAAGGACATATAAAGTTAAGAATACTTACCTTTAAAGATGAACCTGTTGAGCCTCAATCTCTCCCTTGGCCAAGGTGCTTCATAATATATTGTTGTGGTATGTAAGGATAACCAAGATAAATCAGATCTAGGATACATAACCTATCTAAGCATCCAAAATACCTCTCTATAAGACAAGATCATATCTCCAAATAAATTATGGAACCCTAATCTTTATTCTTCAAGTAGAATGGTCAATAATCAGATGTTCGTTCACACTTCTTCACTAATAATTATTCTCTTATGAAATGGTGGGAAATGAACTTTTATATATAGGTGGATCTTGACCTAAATCATTCCAATAATGTTATATATACAAGGTCA
This sequence comes from Torreya grandis, assembly GCA_037957365.1. Classification (NCBI taxonomy): domain Eukaryota; kingdom Viridiplantae; phylum Streptophyta; class Pinopsida; order Cupressales; family Taxaceae; genus Torreya; species Torreya grandis. Next base: position 940,776 of record JARHVA010001112.1, read on the forward strand.
ACCCAATCAACTCAGTGTGTTTTTATGGACAAATCACTAGGTATGTGCTAGGTCGGTTGAAAGGCTAACAAACCAAGAAAGTGAAAAATACCCCTAAACTATACTAGGTCAACCTAGTACAAATGACTATCCAAAAGGGTATTAAGGCAAGAAAAGGAAGATGGAAAGAGGAAAATGACTAGAGGAGGTAAGAATGAGAAGAATAAGCTTAAGGTAAATGGTTTTAGGAGACAGGTCTGTAGATGGCAAGTGGCAAAAGGGACAATAATCTTTCGAAGCATCAATGGTTTACCCACCCCTTTCCCAATGCACCACTTAAGGCATGCACTTAGAGAGTGATAATTAATAGATTCTTGAAAGATAAAAAGTGTCAATAATCATTAAAAGGTTGAAAATACTATGTGTATACATATTCCCCATTTTAAGCTCATAACGTGTCATGTAAGTGCAATACAAGATGGTGCTTTAAGATAAAACATGATAACATACAATGCTGATGCTAAGTAAAGTGTAGTAAGTAGAAAATAATATAAATGAAAGGATTGAGTTGAAAAATACATACCTTTAGCTTACCTTAGTGTCGTAGATAAAGAATTAGACTGCAAGAAATGAGAAGGTGTCCAATTTGAAGAACACTAGATGAGCCTGTAAAAGTTAGTGCAAAAAATAGCCAAAAATCATTTTTTTTTAAAATAGGAATATGGTAGTGGAAAATAATCTCTACGTCTTTAAAAATCTAATGTATTTTATGGTTTGTAAAATATATGAGTAGAAACAAAGATAAAAGCAAAAAAATAAATCTGTAGGACAATAATTAAAAGATTTGAATTTTGAAGTGTTTTAAAATAGGGGAAAAGATAGTCATTTGTTATTTTGACTTGTGAAGGAGAGAAAAGAGAGCTCTAGAGATAAACAAGCTAGAATGGTGAGGAGATGACATGCTAGATAGGGAAAGGATCCAAAGGTAGCAACAGGTGCACTACATGTATGCAACTAAGAATCTTAAACCAATTTTTGAAATTTGTATTGAATTAAGTGAATTTTTAGTAATTTTGAATTTTAAGCATTTGTAGATATCAAAATGAGGCAAAATTAGATTTTAGGGGTAGAAAATAAGAAGGCAAGAAATGGATTTAGAGGGTTTAGGCAAAAATTAAGAAAATTACACTTTTTCAAAAAATGTAAGGTGTCAACAAGCAAAAAGCATTGGATCAACCTCGTAGGATAGAAAATAAGTAGAATCCATAGTGCCAAACCAGTAGGTATGGGTTGACCCTATACATTCTATAGGATGAAGACCTAGTTTGGAGTAGCCATATGGTCTGAAAGGTTCAAAATGGAAACTTAGCACTAGAGAGGGGAAAATAAGGGGGTTGACTCAAATTTTTGAGTCAACCAAGTGAAAAGATAGAATTTTTTTGGTCAAATTAGGTTGACCAAAGGGATGGAATGATACAAAAAAGCATGTAAAAGGTTGAAAGAGGGCTAGAATGGCCTAAAATGGCCAAGTAATATAAAGAAGGATTGATAAGGCTAAAATTAAGCTAAAGAGAATTTTAAAAAAATTAGGCTTGTTTTTTATTTAAAATGTATAAAGAATGTATTATGATTATACATGACATGGAAGAACTGATACATCATTTGTTGTTTCTTGGGTGTAAGGATGATGAATATTTTGGAGACTTATGGATGTGGCATGGTTACTAGACTTGTTAGATAGGTTGTCAGATGGAGATAGGGCTAGACTAGGATTTATAGGTTCAGACAAGATAACAAATATGTGTCAGATCCCCCTTAGCATTGACCTATTAGTCATGTTCCTTAGTTATTGGGAATTATTAACTAAAACCTTTAGATGGGAGGTGGATAGGGATATAATAGATGTGGATATCATGCTAAATTATGTTCATGCCATCCTAGGGCTACCTATAGTAGGATCGCAGGTGATCATAAGGATACTAGATAGTTTAGAGGAGAGGAGAACCTTATCCATGTGGGATACAAGCTCAAAGATGATATTAACAAGTAAGAGAGTGAGTATGTTTGATGTCTATATATCAAAAATTATAGATATCTAGAAGGCTATGATAGGCCTTGTAACATAGTGGGTGTTATGTCACAAGTCAAATGGCAAGGTACCATTAATCATGGTAGCCTTGAGTAAGATGATCTTAGAGGATCAAGTTATATATGACTTAGGCTCAGTCATCTAAGTCCAGCTAGTACATGATATGTATGATATTATATTTAGAGGCTAGAGGACTATGGGATCGATCATATTACTAACAAATTGGATATAATAAAGGTTTCCTATGTACCAACCAATTGGGTTGCCCCATGTGGTTGCTGATAGGTTAATCTAAGTATGAAGATGGAGAGAAGACCATGTAGCATGGGATGTGCCCTACATGATAGAACTATGGTCAGTGAGAAGTGAAAACATCATGTGGTAGCCATATGATCACATAGTAACTACATGGGTGAGTTGGAACATAGTTACACTAATGACATAGAGGACAGAGGTGATTAGACACTATTTTTAGTAGAAAGAGCCACATCTAATAGTATGAGTGTCAAGGTAGATGGGCCTACCTCATCAAGAAACATCGATACTGATTCTCAAGTAGTAGGATGGACATGTGGGCAACCACAAGGGAGGAGAGGATTGGGGCCACTAGTAGTGAGGCTGAAACTAAGGCCATGTCAAGAGTGACCATGGACTAGTTAGGCATGATGAGGAGATGAGTAAGAGTAAAGGAATGCAAAGGTAGAGATACTAGATGTACCACTACCATCTTCACATCAATATGAGTAGTGGCCATTGAAGACACAACATCGATGGAGGTAGGAGGTAAAGGAGAGAGTGGAGACTATTACCATCCTAGATGACCCTATAGGTGAGTTAGAGGAGATGATAGAGAGACTACTCAAATGTAGGTTAAGATGAACATGAGCCATGATAGCTAAGTTTGAGCTAAGGAGGTAGCCTACAGAGGAGGTGAAAGGAAGCCATGTAGATGGGGAGAATATGCTAGGTAGTCACATAAATGGTGAGACCATGGTATCTAAGAAATAGATAGGTAAAAAGAGATGGATAAATTATTGCTTATATTTCATTTGGAAGAAAGATAGATATTATGAGATATAACAGTGATCTAATATCCATCTTCTATGATGTTGTAGGTGTAGGTGAGTATGAGGAGGAGATATGGGGTTCCATAGTAAGGGGATCACTCCATGATGTCCTAGATGAGACTCTATAGCCATATGACCCCACAACACTAGAGGATCTAAGTGTACCATCTACCTTAGCTTAGGGGAGATGGTTCATATTAGCTAAGGAGGAAGTGAGGTAGATACAAGTGTAGAGAGAGAGGATGTAACCACTAATAGTTATGGGTGTATGGGAGCTATAGGCATGATAGGCCTTAATAGATGAGAGAGTTGTGCATCTAACTACATTAGCATAGATTATAGATATCTGAACTCAGTTGGTGGAGTCATAGATGTGGTTAGCACACCTATATGGATAGGTAGAGGGATTGAAATCTTTGATGGCCTCCTTATAATGTACCATTCGAAGGAGTCAGACCAAGGACTCAATAGGTAGCATGGCTAGGCCATAAGATAGATAGGATGGGACCTAGCCACATATTTAGGGCATTGTATATGATTGCATTTATTGTATAAAACTCATGATCTATATATATATATATATATATATATATATATATATACATAAATACATATATATATATATACATATATATATATATAGATATACATATATATATATATATACACACACAAATATATATATATATCATTTTGGCATAATTATTGTCATATGTGTATGTTGTCATCATGGTTGATTTTTGTTGTTTATTATGGTTGAAGTTGTGGATGCTTAGGATATATTTATTTCTAGCACATGTATTTATCTTTGTTGTATATGCTATAGGAAATATATGAGATGTAGTTTCTTTTATATCATTATGAAAGACACATGCATGGTTAAAAAGAAATAGGAAAAAAAGGACTTGGAAAAATATAATCAATCAAGAAAATGTACTACACACTATTTCAAGCTACGAAATGTGTAATAACAAAAAATGATGAAGTATAAAGAACCAAGAAAATGAAAAATGAGATGGTAAAAAGGAATTTGTTTTAATACAATGTGAAATATTTTTGCACTAAATTAAAACAAGTAAAATCATACTAATATCATGTTGGGAAGTATGACAAACAAAGTAATAAAATGAAAGGTATATAAAAGGGCACAAATGATAATAATAAAAAATTAATTAAGTCAATCAATCATGTTAAATCATGCTGAGAAGTATGAAAGAAAAAAATTGCAAAATATTGGTCTTAAATTGGTCATACTAATTCAAGGTGGGAAGTATGAAAAATTCAAGAAATGGTTGAAATCTTACATGTACTAAAAAAATAAGAAGATAAAAAGGTGAAATAAAAATTAATTAAGCATAAAACATACTAAATTAATATGTGAAGCATGTAAAATGATGTGTAACTTCATAATCAATCAAATATTATCTCAAATTTGACACATGTAATTTGGATGGTGACTTAGGTATTGGAAAATTTTGTGAAGAGGGATAGGTCCTATCCATGGTCTTACACTACAACTCAATAAAAATAACACTACTAGGGTGGAATAAATAGGAAAATTAGGTAATCAAGGATGTGGGTAATAAAAAGGAAAAGATCATAATATGTGAGTATGGTTGGGTCCTATCTAAGATCTTACAAAGAAACTCACAAATGAAATCCCAAGGGGAGTGATCAGTAGATAAGACAATATTTCTCAAGATTAAATATAAGGGAAATATGGAGTGAAAAAGGGAGTGTATAAATGCAAGACTTAGGCATCTTATGAGAAGACCTTAGTAGGCAAGAGGCATACTAAGGACATGAGAAGACATTAAGTGACTAGTGGTTGTCTATGTACAAAGGAAACATGTTTGTTATAGACAAAAAGCTTTGTAGGAAAATAAGTGTGCTACTAAGATCAACTCATGAAGGTATATTGGTATAATAAAATAAATATGGACCTACCTTCCCATGATGTGTTCCTTTCTCTTTAGGACCCCTCACAGAGTCATCAGTCTATTACGAAGATTTGGTACTTACGTGAGAAAGTAGGTAGCACTAAAATATTTTTTATTCCCCTCTTCTAATCTACTAGCCTACTACACCCCAAAGGACCTCAGCTCTATTGTGAGGCTAACTATGGAGTTTGAGATTTGACTAGAATAAGGATATGTGCTTTGAATCATGTATTTTAGTGTGATTAGACTTTTAAAAATAATTTTGCCTTTTGATATCATTGTCTTTTGTTTAAATGATTTGGCTTTTAACTTTATTTTGAAGGATGTTTTAATATTCCTCCTCTATACATATTTGGAATGACCAATGATGAGAGAGATAGTGATACACATGAATGATCTATAGGCTAAGGCTAAAGGAAGATAAGAAACCAAGATAAAGACTAACTAGGACACTTAGTCTTGACAAAGAACAAGAATGTGATCTCAAGTATCAATCGTGTCTATGCTTAGTTTTTATAAAAATGAAGGGAAAAAGGAGATCAAAATTGGATCTATAAAAAGAGATAATAATGAGATTGATTATTTTTTAACTAATCATATGGTAAAGGGAGATAATATCCAAGGGGAATAGGGTAGGTATAACCAAATCACCATGATAAATTATATGTGAAAAATAAAGATAAGAAAGAAAAAAATCATAAAGATACAAGCAAGAGAGTTTTAAGAAAAAATTTAGGGAAAATAAAGGAAAATAATGATAAATAAAAGACAACCATATGTGAATCATAAATGATAATAAAAGAAATATATATTACAAGTAATAAATCATGATATAAGAGAAGTAAAAATTTGACAAAATGTCAAATGATATAAAAGATAGAAAAAATTAGAGCACACATCCAATCTAATATAAATGTGAAAACACCATGCATGTGCTCATAAATATTGGTAAATATGTCCACACATATTATCTAATACATCAGATATGTCTCAGTGAAGCTGAATACACGTTATTGCTAAAGTTTCATTAATCTTTAATGAATACTAGGTAAATACTTCTTTTTTGATCTCATTAAATTAAAAAGTAGGAATGCTCAAAGGATCATGCTGAGGAGAGAAATTAGGCAAAGGATGGCTAGGAGAATGTGTGGGAGTAAGATATATTAGAGGAGAAGGAATCACCAATGGAGAAGGATCCATAGTTAAGGGAAGGTCCATAGGTGAAGGGATCATAGGTGGAGGCACATAAAGTGGTGAAGGGACCAAAATAGGTAGTGAAACCATTATAGGTGGAACCATAGGAGAAAAAGTAGGAGCCTTCTTGTGATAATGACCTATGGGAGGAGTGGTAGAAGGTCTAAGAATGGCTATAACATGATTTTTGAGATTTTATTTCAGGATGCAATAACGATAAGTGTGATGGGTACCCACCATACTTTGGACAAATATTTAAAAAGTACCTTCAAGGGAGATATAGCTTTATCTGATGATGGGGAAGAAGGATGTAAGGTATCAAGATATTGTTGTAACTTGTAAAAATGGGTGGAAAAATGGTGATTAATCCCATAGAAGCAATATATATGATTGTGAATGTTTTTAGTAGAAACACTTATGAAAAGAGGCAAAATAGGAGTGAAAGATGCTAAAGAACACTCATCAGCCTATTTGGTAGGTAGAGGAGCCATCTTAGTCAAAGGAAGCAAACCATCACTAAGGGAAGGTGATGATGATGAAGGAATGGAACTAGGCTTAATATAAGGAGCGATAGCATTAGTAACAAGGGTAGGCTCAGCAATAGTAGAAGCAAAAATAGAATCAACTATAATAGGAGTAGGAAGAAGTCTCAACTATAGCTGGCTCTATTGACGGAGGGGAAGGATCCATAGAAGGTATAAGGATATTTTTACTAACCTTAAAGGTAAAATAGCTAGGAGTGTTAGGGTACCTAACAAAATGGTAAGGCTTGATCATAACATGATCTATGATCATAGTCCTACATGGCTCCTCAAAAATTAGAGGTGTCATTTCCATCTCTACCCTATGATAAAGGGGAAACATGCAAAAATTAGGTACCATAAGTGAAGGAAAATGATGAGATGCATTAAAAGACTCAAGTAAATAAGAATGATAATGAACAATTTTATCATCATGGGCTTAGACAAGACTGCCTAATAATGGATCATATAAAGAATAACCATCATCATAATTTGGGGTGTAAAGATCAATGGCATAGGTAGGGATAACCTTGCCATCCAATGAATCATGGTGAATAGAATGCCTAGTCTTGGTCAAGACTATGGGAATGTCATTGCAAGGATGTTTGAGAGAATGAGAATTTAAGGAAGTAGGAAGCTATGAGATGAGATGAGATGAGGCAAGATATTTGAAGTTTTGATCTTTAAATTAATCTCATTAGGCTCATCATCATTAGAATATAAAATATTAGGAGGAATGTCACCAATGAGCTTAGGATGCCCATTCTAACCATAAGTTGAATTAATAAGAAATTTGGGATGCTGAGACTCAAAAAATGAAACACTTAGAAAAGTTTCAAGAGTAAGAATCTTAAAGACACCATGATCTTGGAATTGTTTAAAATTCCAAGGATTAGTGTCACCTTGAATCTTGTAAATGTCTTCAATGTGATGTAATTTAATGTATTGGTAGGTAGAAGAAGTGATATCTCTCATGAAGTGAGTCTACGGCCTACCAAACAAGATGTTATAATAAAGGGGGAAGTTAAATATCATCACCTTCATGCAGATAGTGATAGGTGGGATGGTAATGGGAAACCACATGCAACCTAGAAGAGGAATTTGCCTTCTATTGTATCCTTAGCATGTGTTATGTATAGACTTAATATTACATTTTAAATATCCAAGAGTCTCAATGAAATCAAGATAAGTAACAAAGGTACCAGAACCCTCATCAATCAATGCACACTTAACTTAGATATCATTGATTTGGATGCTAATAAATAAGGAAGGGTCATATACATGAAGCATAATCTCATTGGGAATCATACATGCAATAGAAAATCATAGAGAAAGATAAGTGTCTATAGTTTTTTCAATTTTAATAGACATCTCTTCACATTATTGTAAAATACTATCTTTGAAACTAGATAAAACTATCTACCATCCTGCTTGGGGAGGATGAGGGTCATTCATTTAAAATAGGAGATGCATGAGATGGTTTATATGACATGGATAAGTCCTCATAAGCTCAATAAATGGAATTTGGGATGAGAGGTTAGTGATCTCCATAATGGGATCCCACTCATCATAGCCCATAATAAGGCTATTAGATATAGGTGCATAATGGTTAAAGAGCTCCTCAAAAGGAGAAGCCAAATTACATTGGAATTTTTGTTGATAAGAAGAAAAAGGTTTGGAATAAGGTTTTAAATCATGTTGAGAGGATGAACTTGTTGATTTAAGTTGATTTTGAGAAGGAAAATTAAAAAAATTAGTTAAGGCTTGATTATCATTAACATTGAAAGATGAAGGAAGAATGGTAGAAATAGAATGGGATGTGTTATCCAAGGGGGAATACAAAATTAGATCATCAAAAGTGATAAGATGTTCTTACCCCAACTCATTTAAATTATTTAGAGAAGAATCTTGGATAACATGATATGTATTATAGGAAGGAGGAGTGTAGATAGGTTTGAAATCAGTTAAATCCACCACCCTTCACATATTAGTCATGATAACCACATTCTCTTTGAAATTTGGTTCAATAATACTTTATACATTATTATGGAAGGGGTGGGATTATCTTAATTATCTTGGATAGGTTGATGATTAAGTAAAGGATTTTTTTAGATAGCCAATTTAGCTTTTGCTAGATTCAAGGCTTGAGTTTTGTCATTTGATTTATAGTCCTTGAAACTAATATCATAGGCTTGTTTATGCTTACAAATAATTGAATCATGATCAAAGTTAGGTTCAAGAATAAAATACATATCTAAATTATAGATTTGTCTATAGGTCTTATGATAATGACCCCAACTAGCATAAAACAAACAAAACTTGATAGGATCATACCAGGATTTCATAAGACAGGTAGGGTCAAGTTATTATGGAAGAGGCTTTCATAGATGCTTAAGCAATTCAGTTTAGGATAGAGGTTTGTGAACATTGATGTTATTGGGTGCAGATAATTGAGTATTAGTATATTGTTGAAAAAAAGGAACTGGTTCTAAAGAAGGGTTAGGAATGATAGCTTGAACATTATGAATAGTGTTAAAAGAATCGGTAACACCATCATTGGTGATATTGTAGTTTTTATTCTTAAGTAATAAATGAGGACCCATGAAATTCTAAGGTGGCTCAAATTGATGTATTAGTAAATCTTGTCTTTTAGCTTGGTCAATAGTCTCCTCCAAGGTATGTGAAGAGAGAGTGCAGACTTGATATTGAATTTTAGGAAAGAGAGAATTTGTAAAGAGATGAAAAAGGTTGTCATCTATAATGCCACATTTGTTTGATAAAGTCTTCCATATATTAACAAATGCTTTGGTCGTTTCATTCTCATGTTGTTTGAAATTAATGAAATGGGCCAAAGTTTTTATAGGAAGATCATTAGTTTGGAATTCTTGAACTAAAGCATTTACTAAATCCTTTAAACTAGAAATGGAATGATATCTAAATTGATTGTACCAATCTGAGACATCACCCCATGAGAGTTTTGGATCAGAGCTTGGTAGTGGAAAAGGTGTTTAATTTAAACCAATCCTTGTAAAGATTTCCAAATGTTTTAAGGTGAAGGGTAGGATCAACTAACCCATTATAATAAATTATAGGTGTTATACCTTTATATCAATGTTGTAAATTTGAGTAGTGAGAGGTTCATTTTGGAGATTCTTGATGGTTTTATTGACTAAATTAGCTTGATGAATGAGATTGACTTGAGAATATCAAAGAAGAGGATGGGGAACATTCTGGTTATGTGTGCCCCAAGCCATTGGTTATAGATGAGATTGAAGATTAAGAATGTGGTTTTGAATTCTCATCATTTGATTTGTGTTATGTGCTTGAAAGGTATTCATTTTATTGAGAGTTTTCAATAAAATTTAATGCGTTTTATTAACATTATAAGTGTTATAATTGGTATTTGTGTTGGTATTGATGGCTTAGGTACCACTATTAGTGTTAATATGAGCTTGACAAGAATTTTGATAATTTGAGGCACTAGTGGAAAAATTTTCTCGTGAAGCAAAAGATGGAATAGTGAATGGTTAAGAAGAAGAAGCACTAGAATAAGTATTGCCTTGGGTAGTGAAAAATGAGCTACTGTAAGGATTAAAGATGTTGGAGCTTATGAGAGGCCCACTAATGTTGAAGCCACCATGTTAGTTGAAATTTTAGGCATGGAGGTAGAAGAGGTTAGAGAATAAGATGTCATGGCATAAGGAGTTTAAATTGAAGGAATAGGTTGAGAACCAAGGAAATTAGTACCTCCAAATTTTGTATTGAATGTAGGAGTAGGTGAATCAGGCTCTTTGGTTTGCCCACTAATCATGAGGTTGTAAATGGTAGAAGGATCCTTTCCTCTATGTTGAGGAAATTTGGAGATAAAGAAAAGCATTTTGGGAGTATACTCTAATTTAAATTTGTCTTATAATGAGAAAATAGGATTATGTTGTGAAGAGGTATGATGATATTAACATTACTAGCATCCAAAACAGTTTCCCTACTTTGTATATGGGAGACCCTATTAGGATTGGTAAATTTCATCATGTTTTTTTACTGTAACTCAGTGTCATTATCCAAAATAAAGTCCATGATGAAGGTAAAATAAGAGATATGAGAAATCAAAGTTAAAAGAGGTGACTGAAACTATAGAGGTTTGACTGGGTTGATCTAATACAAAAATAGGGACTGTAAAACTATACAGGGTCAGCTAGGTTGATCCAATATAGTATATAGAAGGTATAAAAACTATTCGGTCGATCAAGTATAGTAGACAAGGAATTCAATAAGACTAAATATAAATTATAATATGAAACAAGATAAATTTTCAAGTAATGAAAAGTAGTAAGTAATAAAAAAAAACAGATAGTCAATTAGATTAACACTGGCCAATCCAATTGAAACACATAATAAAATCTTGTACTAACACTGGCCAATGCAATATTTTGTGCACACAATTGAATAAATAGAAATAAAACAACTTGAAACGTAAATCTAACTAATTGGCCAACCTAATTGTTAATTAGATTATTAAGAACAATTTTAAATGTGATTGGAAGTTAGCTATAAACAAGGTACTAGATAGTAATCTAAGGATGGTTTCAAGTAGTTTGGGTTGAAAGGGAATATAGTGGAAATGATACAAGATTTTTATTTGGAATGACCCCCTCACTTCACATACCACAATTATAAGGGTGTCAGGTGCTTAGCCAAAATATACAATTAACCACATTTTATACTTGACCAAAGCATCAAGTCAACTTCCCCCTTGGCGATGAAATCCAAGGAGGTTGGCTTAGGGTATAAAAAATGTTAAAGTTATTATTTATATCATGTGATTTGGCCATGTGTGAATAAAATATAAATAGTGAAACTAAGTTATTAATTAAAAAATCCCCTAATTTGACTATGTGTCTGAGCATGCAAGCAATAGGAAAAGAAATATGTGAACTAATTACTAATATATATAAGGTTAATTTCAATTTGAAACAAGGTATAGTGTTGACACTATATGCACAAAATATATAATAGGGTTGACAGGGTCAAACTTTTACTATAGAAACAAAGTCTAAAAATGAACTAGGTTAGCAGTGTCAATCTAGTTATTTCAAACATCACATAGAACATATAACTAGGTTGGAAGTGTCGATCTAGTTGACTATGAAAGGGTATTTTTAAAGACTAAAAATGGTGAAAGAAAAGATTCAAAATAAATATATAAATAGATAATTAGTAAGGAACCTTGGTGGATCAAAGATGCAATAAAGAAAGATTTATGATGAAGAACCTTGAAGGATGTTTGAGAAACCTATAAAATAGGTTGACATAATCGATCAATCTATACAACAACCTATTAAAAAGGTGATAAAACTATAATGGGTTAACTAACTCAACCTAGTAGGATAAAATAGGTGTTTGAAAGGTTGAAAACCTATATTGGGTTAACTAGGTGGATCTGGTTGCCTATTATTGGAAATCTGTACACAGAGAAAAATAGTTGGATCGACAGAATCGATCTATTATGTCAAAATATATGATCAAAATGATGATCAAAAGAATGAAATAAATAATGGTAAATTGGAAAGAATCTTTTAAAGGTTAGTTTCATGCTAGGTTCACTAGAATGTATACTATCAAAAATGCATCATGTATATAAATCAATCTTAGCTCAAAGAAGATAGAGCATACCTATGATTTTGATTAGGGATACACTTATTAAGTGGGAGCATGACCAATATGGGGATTTTCTAGACCCGATTAGGGGATCACATGTCACAACATATCATGTTATAAAGGGTTCTAAATCTTACAATCTAACACAATTACACAACAACCCTAATGGATTCTTAAGGTTTAAAACATTTCACTTATTTTAATAGCAAGAAAGTAAATCTAATATAGTGCACACCAAATCTTGTGGCACAATGTGGGGGTTAGAAATAATAAAATAAACAACTAAAATAAAAACATATTAAAAGACATATACTCACATCAATTTATACAAAATCCTAATACATGGGATAAGAATACAAATGCAATATCTATCTACTCTTACAAAGGAAAAATAAATTTATAAATACTTAACTTTGAAGATGAACCCACAAAGCCTCAATCTCTCTATTAGCCAAGGTGATTCACAAGAGATTGTTGTAGTATGTAAGAATAGCCAAGATAAATCAACTTTAAGCTACATAACCTATTTAAGCATCCAAAAGAATTCTCCATAAGATAAGATCCATATATCCAAATAAAATATGGAACACTAAGCTTTATTCTTTAATTAGAATTGTCAATAAGTAGATGTTCATTCACACTTCTTCACTAATAATTTTTCTCTTATGAAATGGTGGGAAATGAACTTTTATATATAGGTGGGTCTTTCCCTAAATATTTTCAAGAATGTCAGTTGTATAGGGTCAACCTAGTCAACCCAGTGTGTTTTCAAGGGGAAATCACTAGGTCTATACTAGGTCAGTCGAAATGCTTACAAACCAAGAAAGTGAAAAATATCCCTGAACTATATTTGGTCAACACAGTCGAATTAATACAACCAACTATCTAAAAGGGTGTTAAGGTAAGAAAAAGAGGATGGAAAGAGGAAAAATATTGGAAGAGGTAGGAATAATAATAATAAGCTTAGGTTAAATGGTTTTAGGAGACAAGTGTGTATATGACAAGTGGCAAAAGGGACAACAATATTAAAAATGACCGATGGTCTACCCACCCCTTTTCTAGTGCACCCCTTAAGGAATGCACTAAGAGAGAATGAGACTTAATAGGTTCTTTTAAGACACAAAGTGTTAGTAATCAATAAAAGTTTGAAAATATTATGTGTATACAGTGTCCCCTTTATAGGACTATTCCTATTTTTTAGAGCACCTACACTTATGTTTTTAGGTCATGTTCCTGCATGCACAAAACTTGGGACTATGTTATGCCTATAAAAATTTATTTAGTGTGAAAACCCTAATCCTCCTTGAAATTATGACATAATAAATAATTTTTTGTTCATTATTAGGATAGATTAGACATCCTCAACACCTCATTGATAATAGAGTTGCCTAAATACCGATACTTTTAAGAGGGATCAAGCCTAATGTAGTTCTCCCATCTAGTGCTTGATGCAATTACATGTGAATGCTAGAATGAGAGTGGAATTGGATTCCTTGATTGTGTTTGAGATTTTAAATATTTAAAAACTTGGCTTAGGGCTATTATAAATAGTAGTATACAAAAGTAGGGTAGAATAGGGATCAAATACCTTAATTTTTCTTGAATTATATTTAGTTTGAATGCATTTTTGCATCTATTTTCCATCTATTAAATAGAGGTCAATTAGAATTATTTGTGTGTGTGTGTGTACACACACACACACACACACACACACACACACACACACACACACACACATCTTATGCAGATAAGAAAATGTGCTTAATTTAACCTTAAGATGGGCATACATTTGAAAAAATATCCATTCAAGAGAGTTAGGGATAAATACAATAACACAAAAATGGGGACACTAGTGCCATGTGGCTGTAGTGTCCCAAATGTGATGCTAATGTCCACTTGGTAAACTGATGAGTAGGTTGGGTTGGGATCTAATAAAGCTATCTTGGGACTATGTTTTGGCTAACTATAGGTGAATGGGGTCTACATAATGACTATAAAAGTCTATCTAAGGATATATAATAGGTTTAGGCCTAAGCTAAGGATAGTTCAAATCAATCAACACTCTTAGCATTCAATTACTAATTTTAGGTGATTACACCCCCCCCCCTTTATGCTAGAAAAGCAACAAAGTGAAATGACTAGTATAAAGGAAAAAGAAGCATACTTCAACTTATCTTGGAAGTTAATTTCATGTAACTGAGTCTGAGTATGTGAATATATAGATAAATATATGAAACATGATCCAAAATATTGTCCTACAATGAAACATATAAAAACTAGTCCTTACCTAAGAGATGATAAAAAAAATACTATGCTAAAATAAAGTAACTGAGTAAATCTAAGCAAAGAAAGAGGAAAGGAAGGAATGCACCTCATTGGGTACATGAATCAATACATTAACTTGATGATAACCTATGTGTGTGAGTATACATTATGATCATATCATTGAATATCTTGGACTAATATGATGTCTTTCTCAATCCTCATATGAGTGGCTCAATAACTCAATCCAATTTTGACTCCATCATTTTCTGCCCTTGCTCAGTGGATCTTGATCTATGAATAAATTGGATAAGACTATAAGTGTGTCTAACCCTCTCATATGGGTGTCTCAAGAACTCAAGTAGGACATGACTCCATCAGTACCTACTTGTGTGAATTAGATGCATATGTAATTAAACTGTGCAAAGTGATGAGAGTATATAATTGAGTAAATCTAACAATGTATGTTGGCTCTACAGCCACTCAGTTATGTTAGGCAAATCTGGGTCACTTAGGAATGCCAACCATTATAGATGGACTAAGGAATGAATCTAATGATAACTTGGAATGTTATATCAAGTGTATATAATGTAGATAATGACACAAAGT
Organism: Torreya grandis; assembly: GCA_037957365.1. NCBI lineage: Eukaryota > Viridiplantae > Streptophyta > Pinopsida > Cupressales > Taxaceae > Torreya > Torreya grandis. The sequence continues at coordinate 956,092 of JARHVA010001112.1, forward strand.
TTTCCTTTCCATCTAATTAACCTATGTGTAGTTAAGAATATGAAAAATATGTGACATGCACATGCCCCCAATATGGTATCTAAGTATATTGAATCTAAACTATGTAATAACTAAATTTGTGTAACTGAATTGAATGTTGGAGGGATCATTCTATTAAGCATAGGATATACTGAGAGAGGGGTGAATAAGTATATCTTATATCTTATAAATCTCTTATGTAATCAAACTCCACTTAACCATATAATTTAGATATGCAATAAAATTGAAATAATATGCACCACACAAGTGTGTGTGTGTGTGTGTGTGTGTGTGTGTGTGTGTGTGTGTGTGTGTGTGTGTGAGAGAGAGAGAGAGAGAGAGAGAGAGAGAGAATTTATGTGGAAACCCAAAGTGGGAAAAGCCATGGAGAATAATCTCAAGTATATGAAAGATCACCAAATCAAATTACAAAGTTCACAAGCACCAACTTGCAGGATAACCAACCCCTTTTTTGAGCACCAACATAGTAACTATTTGTGAGAACCAACCCACAGGAGCACCAACCCCTTACAAATATTTATGAGCACCAAATCATAGCATCACCAACCCCTCTTGTGTATAAAACACAACTATATCTCAATTTTTCTTTCTCAATAAATGATATAACTCTATAATATCTTTTCATATTCTCTCCTCTTTTCTTATATAAAACAATTACAAACTATGCACTCTCTTATGTATAACAAATGGCTTCTCAAGCCTTTATTTATAGTTTTCAAAATGACCTTTGGCATTCACCCTTTGTGACCCTTCACTCCTCATGGAAAATTTCACCAAACTTACATGACCCTTCAAGTCCTTGTATTTGAAAAGTCATATGGTGACCCTTCATAAGCAAATACATTATTTCCTTTTTTGTATTTATCTTGGTGACCTTTCAAATTCTTCAAAGTGTCCCCTCATGAGAAATTACACCCCTCCTCTTTTATCTTCACTTGGTGACTCTTAGAATTTCTCAATATGACTCTTCATGGGAAAATGTGTCCCATTCCTCTTTTATCTTTACCCCATGACCCTTTGACTTCTCCATAGACCTTCTTTTAACTTTTATGCAACCAAAAATATATTCATTAATATTAAATAAAGATCAACACATTTTAGCCAAAATATGAACATTAAAAACACCTTTAGATAATAAATGATATGGGGCCTTTATCACCAATGCTAGACCTTTGACATCAATGGCAATATTTATAACACATTTCATACATTATGCCCCCAAATTTGAGCAACCAATATGAATCTAAGTTGAAATTAGTGTATTTGATCAGAATTTTAACATAAATGGTAAACATGTGACTATATCTATCCAAATATATATTGTACCTAGTGTATTGGTCTAAATAATCTAGACTATCCAGAAGTTGGGGCCACTAGAAAGTATGCCCTATAGTTGACATTAGTGCCATGTGGTGCTAGTGTTCTAATATGGGTGTTAATGTCTACCTAGTTTGAAATCTAGGTGATCTAAATTATTGTCTAAGTCTTTATTTTTTCATGTGTCTACCATGTGTCTAATTTCTAAAATTGAGCATGTGTGTTGAATTTTATCTATGAATAGCAAAGTATGAGTCTAATATCTATGACAAACCCTATGAATGCCCCATCTTTTTAGGGTATTTATGAAATATGTGTAATAAATGCCCTCTAAATAATTGTCTTTGTAAAATATGTTAGCTAAATGATGCTCATAATATTTTAATATAATGTACAAACATAACATCAAAATGCAAATGAATTAGAGCATAAATAGGTAATGTAAGATGTATGTTATAATGTAGCATTGCATAAGGGTGTCAAGATAGATTTAATCAATGTATAATATCAAATAAAAGTAACTAGCTAGGGGGATGGGTCATGATGTCCATCATGGATCATAATTAGGAAAGGTATATGCATGAGGTCCCTCATGGGATCAAAATTTGGTGTATGTGTGTGTGTGTGTGTGTAACAAGCAAATATAAGTGTCATGATGTAAAATCATACAAGGAAATAAACATAAAAACCACATGAGGCATGAAAATGTAGTCCAAGGGGACATAATACAAGGGACATTGGCACATATCACTAAATATAAGAGTGAATACATATAAAAACATGTTCAAATGTCCACATATGCAAGCAACAAGAAATTTGGCTTAGAGCCACATAGAAGGACATGTTTAAATGTCCATATATACAATCAATAAATCACAAAAAAGGGACATGAGCACATGTCCAAGGCATAAAAATATATAAGTGTCATAGAGCCAAAGAATAATGGCATATTCAAATTCCCTCAAATAGAAGAAGTATAGGAAACATAATTAAGTCTAAACTAGGAATGCTAGAAATGAAAGCATGGATAACTATGTAGTACAAATAGTAGTACAAATCTATGTAAATGTCAAGATGTACATATGATGAGTATAACTATTGATAGTCATAAAAAATCTAAGCAAATAGTAGCAATGATCAACATCAAGATATATCAATGAATAAACTAGAATGTATATAATGTAAAGATATAACCTAGTAGTAGAAATTGTGTATGAGATGCCCCCAAATGGGAGAATGTATCAAATAAATAAACCTAGATCAATGTATATTCCCCCAATGGGTAGATGATAACAAGTCTGGATCAGAGTAGTGGACCGGAGTCCTATATGTAATCTTCAAGCACTTAACAAGAGAAAGTGAATCATATGTGTATGATAAAATTGACTCTACTAAGATATATAGCAATATGTAGTATTGACAAGTAGTATAAATGAAAACATAGTCATGCATACAATCTATAAATTTGTGTTTTCTAAGTAATATTTGAATGATTTTGTATTTTGACATGTTTGATATAAGATATATATAATCAAATAAAAATTAACTATGTACAAGGAGTGAGAGATAGAAGGAAGTATATGCAAGAGTAGTAACTATATTAACCAATGAGTCTCATGGGAGATTCATTATCATTGTGGATTGTGTCAAAAATAGGAATGGTAATCTCTCATGCAATATGATTGTTATGTTTTATTTGAATGTTGTGCTTTGGTAATCTGAGTATTATTCATCATCAAAATCATAATAACCTAGTATGCTAGAGGGAATTACCTCATACTATGGATTTGAACATTCTAAATTGTGCTTTGACATATTGATTGTGATTTTGCCCTTTGAAACTATGCTTATTCTAGACACATGGTGTTAGGGAGGCTCTTTTGCTAGAAAACCTTTTTTGAGCATGCATATTTATGGAGCATGATTTTGACTTTACAAATTAATATCTTACTCTTTCTATAACATTTTCTATGTATTTTTATGTTTTACATTGATAAATTGTATCTATGATTGATGTGCCTTAGTATGTTCAATGAATCCCAAACCTTATTGACCAACATTATCAACTACTTGAACAGGAGCAATGATTCCTTGGGCTTGTTTTTCATACTATTGTAGATATTTTTGACTAAAATTATACTATATTGAATGTTGAGCCTCATTTTATAGAGGTGGATTTACTTGATTTATATGTTCTTGTTGTACTATTTCTTATTGTGTTTGTGCTTGTGCTTTTGGAACCTTTCATTATTCTGAGTTATGCTTTGGTAACCATTATTGTACTATTTCTAAATTTGACCATTTTTGAATTGGTAAATGTGATATTGTATGCTGTGTGAATGAAGTGTCACTGTGTGAGTCATATGTATCCATTATCTATTATATTTTTATATTCATTACTAAACATGAATCTATGTGATGCCCATGCATTCTATGATATGCACAAAAATATTTGGATATCCTCATTGGGTGTCAATGATGTAATTTTATCAACTTAGATTTAATCATTTCCCTTAGTTCTCACTTTAACTCTTATTTTACATTTTAATTCTTTTTGAATCACTAGTTATAGATGTACTTTGTTGTGATTTGGTGTTCTGATATGTAATATTGTTTTCCATAAATTGACTAGTTGAAGACGTATAAACATGATTTACACTATTATTCCCTGGAGGCCTTTGTCTTATAGTTTATTTTTTAAATGTTTTAATATTTTCATGGAGTAATTGATTTTGAATTTGTAAACCTAAAATTATCTTGTTCATATTGATAAGTTGATCACATCAAGTTTCACAAGTGCAAACCCTAGATTTTTTATTTGAACATATAAGCACACACCCTATGGGAAAGAGGTGTGAATAGACTGAGTAGGGGGATTAGTGATAGTGTTATATGTTTCATCATCTCATGGAGGGGTGATAACATAGAATTGGTTAGAAGGAAATTATCTATCACCCTCATGTATATGAAGAGGAGAAGGATATTCTTTCCTATGCATAAGATATGGCATTGAAACTTTAAACATAGTTATTAGCTTATGTGATAAAAATTATAATAACTATGTTATTAGCTTATTATCTTATTATCTTATGTGTCTATGTCTTTTTTTATTTCATTTTGAATTAAATGGAATAAACATACAAATGAAAGTATTAAAATTTACAATAAAATGTGATTAAGTTATTTTTTCATTATGATCATAATGGTATGAAATATAAATAAAAATATGTATGAATCTAAAATCTGATTATAAATATAAAAGGATAAAAACCCTAAGTGTGTCTAGGGTTAGGGTTTTGTTTAACTAGGGTTATTTTTCAAAGAGTTAAATTATATTTAAATAAATGAAACCCTAATGTGAGATTGAATTAATTATATAGATTATCTAAAAAATTAATAAAATTATAATTATGCATCCTTAATTTATTTCACAAAAATTTGGATTAAAACAAGCTAGGGTTTGAAGTAATATTTGAAGTTGGGTTCACCAAATGATTTAACCTTTTAGGGTATAACTATGTAAATCCTATGTTTAGATTAAATGGATGAGATGTATAAATTAGTCAAATAATATGAAATAATTAATTAATGATTTTTTTTATATTTTGACTTCTTTGACATTCTAAAAATATTAATAAATAGGCATAAAAATAGACTTATTTGAAAAATGACTATCATGGATGATTTGGGTTCTGAAAACTGAGTTTTGGATAGTTTTGAGTATCGCTAGTAGGATTATAGAATATGTTTGATCACTAGATAGTAATGCCCCATGTGTAAATTATTTCCATGTTGTTGTTGTATCCTCAAAGTGGTAGTAGTGTCCCCTTTTTGGGACTATTCCTATTTTCTGGGATCAAATGTGCCTATGTTTTTAGGTCCTATTCGTACATGCATGAAACTTGGGAATCTATGTTATGCCTAAAAAACCTGATTTAGTGTGAAAATCCCAATCCTCCTTGCAAGTATAGAATGATAAATAATTATGTGTTCATTATTAGGATAGGCTAGATAGACATACTCAACACCCATTGTGAAGAGAGTTGCCTACATACCAATACTCTAAAGAGGGATCAAGATCGATGTAGTTCTCTTACCTAGTGCTTGATGCAAGTGCAAGTGAATGATAGAATGAGAGTGTAATTGGGGTTGTTGATGATGATATTATGTATAATTAGGTATAATAGAGATCAAATACCTTAATTTTTCTCAACTTGTCTTTAGATTGAATGTACTTTTGCATCTATTTTCTATCTAGTGACTATATGTCAATTAGACTTGTATTTATATAGATATATAGCTTGTACAGATAATAAAATATACTTAGGATGAACCTAGGAGGGGAACACATTTAAAAAAATATTTTTTTAGGATAGTTAAGGCTAAGGATAGTAGTGCCTAGTTGGGGACACTAACGTCATGTGGTTGTATTCTCCCAAATGTGGTACTAATTTCCACTTGGTAGACTTCTGAACAAGTTTGATTGGGATCTAAGAAAGCTATATTGGGACTATGTTTTGGCTAAATGTAGGTGAATGTGGTTTTCACAATTATTGGAAAAGTGTATATAGGGTTTTAAGATACGTATAGGGTTAAGCTAGGGATAAGTTAAATCAAGCGACACTCTTAGCATCCAATTACCACTTTACGTGATTGGAATAATAAATAATCAAATATATTAAGATAAGTAAAAGCTTTAAAACATAAAGAAGAACATATTTTAGTATTAAAATACAATATTATAACCATATATTACTTTCATAAAATTGTAAAATGTTACCTAAGTATTACCTAGACTTCATCCTACAGTCAAATTATTTTTAAAAAAAATTTAAAGAGAAAAATTTACCTAATCCCTATAATTAAATTCAACAAAGAGTTATAATACTAAGATTTTATTTTTGAACCAATAATAGTCCCATTATGATTCCTTTATAACTTGATTCATCTTAATTTGTGGCATACTTATAAGTTTTAAGAATTAATAAATGTAACTTTTTCATGTAATAGGCCTATATCCATAATTTATGCAAATATCAACAAAGAATGCAATACTAAAAACCATTGATATCAAGAATTATCAAGCCATAAAATGCTAATTTAATACTTCACAAACAATGCCACAAATGTTACACAATAACCAATATTTGATACTCAAATCACATAGAGAAACCACTATAAAGAATGTAAAATTAAGACTCATAACTAATTATTTTTCAAGATATTTGATCATTCATTGCATAATGATGAGTGTTAATACATATATCAACCAATACTAGATTCCCAACCATTCTCTAAGCTCAGAGCTAGAGTTGACAAAGATAAACTTATACATTTGGGTTTATATGATTACATCAACAAAGTGAAACAAAATAAAACAAAATATTGATAGTGAATAGAATATACGAGATAATAAAAAATGTCATTATGCCTCATAAGGTCATTAATAGTCTTATTATAATAGATATTTCAGCTAAATTTAAAATCTCAAATGTTAATAGACCCTTCAAAAACATAAATTATGTAATGGGAAACTATTATACAATCACCAAATATAATAGGTAGAGTAAGATAAACCCAACAATTAGTGGTCCTTACACACCATCCATCAACCATAAGATTACAATATGTAGTCATATAAAATGTCACTTGAGTGCAATGAGTGTTACTTAAAACCACCCATCCCTAGCTTAGCCCTAGACCTATGTTAGGGCCTCTTTTGACACTTATCTATTTTTCATGCAGGTGTTTACATATCCCTAGACATCTCAAAATTAGTCTGAGACCCTCCCCTAGGGATCCAAGACCCTAGTGCCTTAGTTTATACCACCTGGACACTAGTGATCTACTTTGGACACTAGCACCCCATGCTAGTGTCCCTCTTTTAGTGTAATGTCCTTTACCTCATTTCAACCCCAATAGATATATTTTTAATTCTTAAGACACTTAGGGTTGGATTAAACCTATTTCAAACCCCACATAGGCACTAAATCAATATATATAATTGAATTTTAGCCTTATATCTATTAAATGGAAATTAGATGCAAATTACACAAACAAGCTTAGAACAAGTTGGCTCAATCAAGGATTGATCCCTATTTTCCCCTAGTTTTGCATATAGTCATCTACAACCATCCCAAACCTATAGTACATAGATATCTAGTCTCAAGTCTCATTCAAAACAATCATGTAAATACTCATAGTAGCATTCACTTGCACTTACACTAAATCCTTAGGTGGGAGAACTACATTAGGCTTGATCCCTTCTCAGAGTATTAGTATGTAGGAGACTCTTAACACAATGAGGTGTTGAGGATGTCCATCCTACTCAATTAGCATCACACTTTTGCTACATATGCCACTCCAATACCTTACCAACATGGATATCTAGGGTTTTCCCTTAAATCAACTCAAAATAGTGTATAAATAGTAAACTAGGGTTCATCTACACAGGTAAAGTTGGGTCAAACTCAACCATAGGTACACCTAGAAGATCAGACAATTCCTATATAAAGGGCATTAACATTGAAATACACTGGTTCCCTAGTGATACTATCCAAGGTTTATAACATCTAGACCTTATTTTTGATGCTTATATCTACTTCAACACCAATTTTCAACCTTTAGATCATCCATCTCAATTAATTTCCATCTAAATACTTAGTCATTTTTTGATATTTTTTGAAATATTTGATTAGGTAAATTCTTTCAAAAATCACTAGATACATTTATTGCATATCTCTACCCTAATTTATTTTACTCAAACACTTTAACAACTTAGGGCATACACTCTATAAAACCTAAAAATTTAAATCATTTGGTGAACCTAACTTACTTCAAACATATTACTTAAAAGCCTAGTGTACCATTAGGGTTTCCCTTCTTATTTCTATCATTTACTCATTTTTTTAATTTTTAAATTTTTTCATCATGATTATCATGATAGATGCCATCTTATAATTTTTGGTACAAATTGTTGTGGTTTGTATTAAAATCTTATTACCCACCATTTTTATAATGATGCACATATATGGTACTCCTATCATGGATCATGTTAGAACCTAATTTATTACAGACATTGGTCCACCTCACCTTGAGCCTCCTTTTTATGGAGAAAATTTTTGCATGTCCAAATTTGATTTAACTCCATTTATTACTTGATGACATAGAGATCAGATGCATCCTTTTTTCCTCCTCCACCTAGACCCAGTAATTATCTTTGCCCACATCCCACCTCTACTAAATGCCCTCAATAAATAGTAGATCATGTATTTTGATCTATTACTAGATGGAATCGGGTGCCTCCTCAACCTATATAGGAAGATCATAATCCAAAAATCCCTCTACATCCCCAAAATAATCCCATGAGATCTAGAGATCAACATAGAGCATATAATATTATGGATCAATTGAGAAATACAACAACTAAGATTTATATATTAGAATTACTTCAAAAGTAAACTATTTTCAAAGATATTATTTTTTAGGCACTCAATCATACATCTTTTCCTCGTGATATAGACCTAACTTATTTTGGATCTATCATAAACACTATCAAGGACATTGAGGATGTTATATTTTTTTCTAATGAGGATTTGCCTTCACAGTCAGTTATTGATCAAAATATTCCACTCTTCATTTAGGAATAAATAAAAACCACCACTATTAAACAAGTTCTAATTGATAGTGGTTTGAGATTTAACATATACAACATCACATTCCTACACACTATGGGGGTTGACATGGCATCTATTCAAAATACATATAAGAACATTAGAGTTTTTGATGACACTCCTCAATAGGCATTGGGTATCATAATTCAGCCAAAAAATTTATCCACATAATTTTAGGTGATGTTTAATCATTTACATTATAATTTATTACTTAACAGACCTTCTATACATGCCATGGAGGCCATACTATCTACCTTACACATATTTGTTAAGTTTTTACATGATGGATTCTTATACACTTACCCAAATGATAACCAACCATTTATATACTATAGAATCATAGAGCCTAACACCCTAAACACATATATATATATGGGACACCTCATATTCTCATAGAGTCCCCACCTCATAAGATTCTGATAGAGCAAATGTATACATATAAGGTTGGGGAATCTAGCACCACTATTCAGACACCCATTCTAGATCCTCTTAAAACATAGTTAACTTTTCCCATAAAGGAAAAATATACTCCTAAAACATAATTATACCAATCCATGGTAGACGATGGGACCCTCACAACACAATTACCATTACTTGTTAATTAAGAAGAAGTATAAATTAGAAACTTAAATATAGATTTCCAAGCCACTATAGAATATGACCCAAAACCCATTAACATTAATTATTGTTTGGTTGGATTATGATTCACATTAGTGGGCCTTAGAGAATACAAAGATGATCCTAAGGAACTTATGCCTTCAGCTACACAAGCATCACCACCAGTTCATAGTTCCATAAATACAAGCCAATACTCTCTCTTGCAATTAGAGTTAAATTCTTCCATATAATCAATACATATGGTCACATCTATGGATATTGACCCATTTATCTAGATGTAGGTAGGTAGTGTAAACCATAATAGATGTTATAGATGTTACTTGATAGAGGATTGATGGCATTACCCACAATCCATCACAAATCCATTAGTAGATTATCACAATAAGATGATAGACCATTTTGTCATTTTCAAATGATTACTAGACATGACACAAATATATGCTTAACACTATAATGAAAATTGAGTAAATTTAGGGATCAGGGCACTATTCATATTACATATCCTCCACTTCCACAAATGCAAGAACCATAATTGACTCTTCACTGACACAAACATTTGAGGAATGATCCATTGATTATTCCAAAAAATTCAAGGACAAATACATCCCTCATGTTGCTATAGATGAGTATTTTGGTCCTAATACTTTCACCTTGGAATTTTTACATCACATAGGACATTAAGAGAATGAGATAAAACATATTATACATTATAAGGACTCCTTGGGACATATCACACTACCAGTTGCATTTGGCCCTAAGTTGGTCAACACATTTCTTTTTTTCATGATCATGGTCACTCAAATATAGGTCACACATGGAAATACATGGTTACAAGTAATGGATTCCATAGTTGATAGGACAAACAAATATTAGACATTTAATTCATGAGGGACACATAGTTGTATTCTACATGATGGCATAGCTAAGAACCATAAGTTTCACATAAATGCTTCATAGTCTATTATGGTTTACACTGGGACTACATGAGAGGCTTATTACATAATAGAGAATCATGCCATTTGAATGCACAAAATCTATACTATAGCCAAGGATAAGGTTATGCTTTTATCAACATCATGGTATAATGATCATAGTGATGATGATTTATTTGATTTTGGGTAGGTTCAGTATCTAACATTGGATGATATCCCTCCAGATCCACCATTTGACTATCCACATTTTCTAGATATGCTCCTTTGTCTTTATAAGCACTAATTTTTAGTTGTATATAATCATGTATACATACATATTACCAGCATACAACTTCTCTTAACTTACTCATTGGTATATAGTCTCATTTTCATGATTGATTATACATCGCTTATATGCTCAGAACATAAAAAATAGAATATGTTCAAAATACATAAACATTCAAATATTTCTCAAAAATACAAAATTTATATTGTTTTCATATCCATTTTTACATTCTTTATATACTATCCAGGTAATATATATATACTAGCTATCTTATTATAGTCAGTTTTGATCATCCTCATAGATTCTTATAGGACTTAGGTCCATCACACAGATCCATATTTTCTATTATCTACCCATTAGGGACACATACATAAATTTAACATTGATACATTCACCCATTAGGGCCATCCCACACACAACTTCTGCTTTACCAAGTTATATCATTCTATACTACTTAGATTTTTTCTGACTACTACCACTATAGACCCAATTTATGTACATATTTTCTCTTATACATATTTGTGCCACATTTTCATACATAATTTAATTTATATATTTCATAGTTTAGACTTGATTATATATATTTACTTCTACATATATTCTAGGGTATTTTAAAATACCATTGCTTTATGGCTCTACGCTAGTTATTTTCATTGTGTGTATGCTTTGGACATGTGCCTATGTCCTTGTGTATGCCTTATTGATTTTGTATGCAAACATTTGAATATGTCCTTATATGTGGCTCTAAACCAACCTACTTGTTATTTTCTTATGTGGGCATTTGAAAATTATAAGCTTTCTCAAATTTAGTGACATCTGCCCATGTCCCTTGTATTTTATCCCCTTGGCCTACTTGGTGTGCCTCATGTGTGTTGTATGTATGCTTCATGGCCATGACATTTGTATATTGATTTTTTATTGCACACCTAGTTTTGGATGACATGAGTTCTTTCATGCAACTCCCCTTCCTTCATGGGATCTTTGATGGACATCATGCCCCATCCCCCTAGGTAGTTATTCAAATTATATAGTTCATACATGTGCTTACATTATTATATCTATCTTGTTAACCTTATGATCAGATTATCTTATATTCCTATGTCATGTATACACATTATATTGGTTTACTACACATTAATAATACATTTTTTTAGCCTAACACACATCATACAGAGCTTTTCTTTTGAGGACACTTATTGCATAGGTACAACAACTCCCCTCAAAATAAGGGGCATTCACAATGGTTTATCACAAATATCAATCCATCTGAGTGTACTCATAAAATAGTTTTTAGCACATAGACACAAAATATAGAGTAGAGAATGAAGAAAACATAGTTAAAAATGTTATACATATATTAGTTTTAATTTGTATAGAAAAAAGACAAAAGGACATTAGCGCTAAAATTAAGAAACTATCACCCCAATTCTAAAATCAAGGTATAATGCTACTATCTATTATTTTATAAATAATAAAAATCTAGATTTAATAGAATGGCATAATAGTTACAACATAGATTTACACAATTTCAATCATAGGTTATTAGATTTAATCAATATATGCTTAGTTTTGCATAGAATCATACCAGGTTTGCTTAGATTGGGGGCATCATGTGTGGGGCACATTTTTTCCACATGATTAGTTTCACACCAACTTATCTCAAATGTAATTAAAAAATCCATGTCATTATCTACATGGTATAATTCAGGCACCATTTTCACCAGGTATCACACCATATATATGCCTTATTTTATTTGTAGTGGTTTCCATCTTTGCATAGTTTCTGAGTTACATTCTCGAGTACCTGAATGGCCCCTTAGCCATTTTTTTAGAGTTTCAAAATGGCCCTAGGGCCATACTATAAATTTATAGTTACATTTTTTAGTTTTATTTATAGAGGTATCTACTACATATGAGTAGTAAATGATGGAGTCATAACCTAATTGAGTTCTTGAGCCACATACATAAGAGGGTTAGACAAGCCATCAATCCAATCAAAGTTATTCATAGTGTAAAATACACTAATTATGGGTGGGTAATGATGGAGTTAAAATTATATTAATATCCTTATCCACCAATATATGGGGATTGAGAAATCCATTAGCTCAATCCAGGTTATTCATCAATTTGATCACTAGTTACACACACATAACATGTCGCCAAGTTTTTACATCAGTTCATGTACCCAATGAGGTGTATTCCTTCCTTTCATCTATCTCTCTTATCTCTTTACTCAATTTTGTCTTTGATTTTCAATTTTATTAATTAAAGACTGATTCATCCATGTTTCATTTGAAAGATACACAATGGATCATGTTTCGCACACCAAGACCCACATTAATGGGTTTCACCTCACAAGATACATAATGGAACATGGTTTACACACTCAAACCCAGATTCACAAGATTCGCCTCATAGGTAAGTATAAGTACAATTATTTTTCATGTATCCTAATCATTTTATTTTGCTTCATTTATAAAATAAAGGTGGGGGGATATAGTCATATAAAATGTCACTTTAGTGAAATGAGTGTTACTTAAGACCACCCATCCCTAGTTTAGCCCTAGACCTATATTAGGGCCCATTTATACACTTATCCATATTTTTTGTAGGACTTTACACATCCCTATACATCTCAAAATTAGTCCCAAACCCTCCCTTATGGATATAGGCCCCTAGTGATTCAGTTTTTGCCACTTGAACACTACCACTATACTTTGGACACTAGCACCCTATGTTAGTATCCCACTTTTAGTGCTAATGTCCCTTACCTAATTTCAACCCCAAAGGATATATTATTAATTATTAAGACACCTAGGGTGGGCCTAGACCTATTTTAAACCCCACACAAGCACCATATTAGTATATATACATGATTTTTAGCCCTATATCTGCTAGATGGAAATCAAATGAAAATTACACAATCAAGCTTAGAATAAGTTGTGCATAATTAAGTTTATTGATCCCCATTCTACCCTAGTTATGCATACATTCATCTATATCCATCCCAATACTAGAATACATATATTTTTAATCTCAAGCCTCATCCAAAACACTCAAGTTTAAATTCATACTAGCTTTCACTTGCACTTGCACCAAGCAATCAGGTGGGAGAACTACATCGATCTTGATCCCTCCTCAGAGTATTGGTATGTAGGAAACTATCAACATAGAGGTGTGTTGAGGATGTCTAACCTCCTAAGCTAACATCACATTTTTTCTACTTATGCCACTCAAGTACTCTAACAATAGAGAGGTCTAGGGTTTTTTATTAAATTAGTTCAAAACAATGAATAGATAATGAACTAGAGCTTATCCACATAGGTATAGGCATGTTAGACTCAATCGAAGGTGTACCCAGAAGATTAGATAGTTCTTATATGAAGGACATTAGCATTAAAATTATGATACTAGTACACCATTTATACTATTTAAATTATAATGTTATTTTCTAAGAGGGTTTATAACACCTAGACCCTATTTATGATGCTCAAATCTACTTCTACACTAGATTTTTGCCCCTAAATCATCTATCTTAGTCAATTTCCAAATAAGTACTTATTTTTGTCATTCATTATTATGTTTTGAAATATCAAATTAGGTCAATTATTGAACAAATCAATGGTTGTATTTATTTCATATCTCTACCCTAATTTATTGTACCCAAACCCTTTAACAACCTAAGGCTTACACTCCATAAACCCTAAAAAATTAAATCACAATAATTCATCAAATAAGAGAAAAATTATATAAAATTATAATAAAATAGTAATAAACAAGAATATATTTACTCCACCATAATTAAAACGTATTCAACACTCAAAAAATCAATATAGAGCACATAAAAACCAAAAACATAGACTAGGGTTTCACCCTAAAAGAGATTTTCTAAGATGACCATCCAAGGGCCACCTTAGTTATTCATTCACCCATAACATAATTTATGGGTGAGGTGATGATAACCATGGTTAAAACTCATAGTGTTTTATAAATAATCAACAAGAAACACCATTAATTCAAAACACTCAAAAACCTCTACCTACAATATCAAGGCAAGAAGATTGCAACACAAAATAGTAGCCAACGGTCTATTCAAGAGAACCAAATAGGGGAATGGAGGTCATACAAAACCCTAGTTTTTTTTCATGACTCCTGTTTTAGATACCTCATAGCATACCCTTTTTATTTTATCATTTTCCTTCTAACATACCTTCTGAATGGTCAAAAAAACAAGATTAAGAGTAACATAGGAATATTTATTTTATTTTAAATAAAAGAATTAGAGCTAAAGACCACAATATTTTCCTCTTTTCTTGTTCTATTTCTTCATAACCTATGTATTTCCTTATTTTTTTACTCTATTTTAAAATACTTTATTTTAAAATTCTCTAAAACCTCATTTTAAAATATAAGAGATAGGCTTTCACAAAGAAACTATCATGGTCAGGGCATCATGGATGACAAAAATGGAGTATCATAATGTTTATGGAAATAGGGTTTGTGCCTCATTAAATCCATATTCTCTTCATTGATCTGCCTAACTTTCATCTTTCCTAACTAAGACAAGTTCAATGCTTAAACCAAAAAAAAATTATCCATTATGTCTCAAAACACAATAAAATATTATTCAATATTATAATTGATGTCATTTGACCTAATCAGGGTCTCAAAAAAATGTAATGACCAATCCACTACATTGACTCAATTAATTCTTTCAATTTAATAACTTTAATCATTGACATGGCCTTAGTTAAGGTTGTTCAAAATAATGTAATAATTTTCCATGTCTCACTTCACAACATGAGTCACGGTTCATGTCAATCAAAGCTTAAACCAAGGACCCAAATCCTTATGACTTATTATTATGAAGACATCATGGTGCCCTAACAAATTATAAAATATTGTATTGAATAATACACAATAAACACAATGCACAATTGGATTTATTCTATTGACATCCACTAATAATAGAATAATAATAATAGTTTACATAAATTATTTATATCCACAATATAAAAAACATAAAAATGGGAATGGTTAAAATTTATATCTCTTTCATTTATTTTACCCTTTTATACATGCTTATCATTGTTGTGTGGGTTTATTGAGATCTTGCACCCTTGTACCTAGTTTATCCTTTGACTATACCTACAACCATGCAAATGACATCAATAGTACATTTAGTGAAAAATAATACTCAAAATTAAATATCAACATAAGTATCATATAAATGTTAATCATTGCAATTGAACCATATATCAATTCATCATATAATGATGTAAAAAAGTGTTATAAGTGTCTTATTAGACCTAAACAAGGCATGATATGACATCTAATCCCCCTAAAAATAGGCATCATCCCAAGGCATATACAACAATATGAGAATAGTGATACTTAAAAATATTTTCATCTTCCTAGGTAGTGATTTTCCCACTCAGTTGGTTCTATCTCAGTTAGTTCCATTAGACTATCACTTGTTAAATGTCTCTATTTTTTAGTTTGACACTATAATGATATAATATTCAAATTGGGTCTATATGGATAATCTCTTATTCCACAATATGGAGGTTATTCCAATCCAAAAAATGTGATAGTTCATACACTTATTTTTTGATCAAATAAACATGAAACACATCATGAATTTTATACATGGAAGGGGGGAAAACTAGATAGTAGATATTAGGGCTAATCATTTCCACAATGTTAAAAGGAATGATAAAGTTTGGATCTATTTTATATGGAATGCCAAACTTTATGAAACTTTTTTGAGGTCTATCTTTCAAAAATACTTTTTCTATGACCTCAAATTTTCTTAGAGATATTTTAAAATCAACATAACTATTGTAATGATCAAAGCTAGCTTTCAACCTTTGTCTAATAAGAGTTATTTTTTTGTCATACTCTTACAAACTTTTAGGGCCTATAAACACTCTATTTTCAAATCTATCCTATCTAAGTGAGGTATGACATTATTGACCATAAAATTCTTTGAAAGGATCCATTTTTATCATTGAGTGATATATGTTGTTATATGAAAAATCCCCCAAGTGGAGTTTGTCTTCCCACTTGTACTATTGATCCATGACATACATTCTTAGCATGTATTTTAAAACTTGGTTTAGTGTTTCCATTTGGCCATCCATTTTTGGATGATAAATTAAACTAAAATTTAGGCATGTTCCAAATGCAATAGTTAATTTATGCCAAAACTTTAAAGTAAATAGATTATCCCTATCCAAGATAATCACTTTAGGCACACTCTAAAGGTGAAAAACTTCCTTCACAAACTTCTTAGTAAAAGTGGTGGCATCATCAATTATATTTCATGTTAACTTCATCAATAACAACCAATATTATATCATTCCTCCATCGATACTTCGGTAGTTCAAAAATGAAATCCATTGAAATCACAACATATTTTTTTCTAGGACTAAAAGTGGATATAACAAACTACTTGGATGAAAATGTTCAACATTGATATGGTAACATTCCGAGTATTTTTCCAAAAAAATAGCCTCATCATTTTTCACTTTAGGAAAAGATAGAACCCTGTATTTGATGTGTCATCTTCATGACACTTGGGTGATGAAAATGAGGAGTGGTATACACTTCTTCTAATAGTTTATCCCTTACTTTTTTATAATTTGAAATAAAATTTCTTTTTTGATACCTTAGAGGTCCATTTGAGTCTACATAATATACTAAAAAATATCTATCCACTACTCATTTGTTCAACTTTTGCACAAATTTCCTTGCAAATAATATTTGTTTGTTATTGTTATAAAAAATAAATTCTAAAATTAGACTATAAAATAGAAAGTGTAACAAAATAAGTTATTCTACTAAGGTTATCATAAACCTTATATTTGTTTACCTCTAACATAATCAAAGTTAGTGTCAAAATTTCCAATGAATTCAAGTAATCTTCATTGCCTTAGATTCAACTCTTCTTGAGAAAATAAGTTCACAAGGTTACAATGATCAAAATTTAATTTAAAATAACTACTAAGCAATAAATGCTTCCATTAATTGAGTGCATGCACCATAATTTTCAACTCAAGATCATGGGTGGGATATTTATACTCATGTACCTTTAATTTATGAGATTCAAAGGTATAAACCTTGCCATCCCGTATCAAAACAACCCTAATTCTAATAGCATATGCATTTGTCCAGATATCAAAATTCATATTAGGATATGGGATTACAAAAATATGCGTAAAAATCAATAGTTTTAAATTTTGGAATGCTTCCTCACATTCAGGAGTCTAATAAAACTTATTTATCTTTTTTTAGTGAAGTCATAGGGTTATCAACTCTAAATAAATTTTTAATAAATATTTTATAATAACCATCTAAATCCATAAAACTTCTTACTTCATGCATAATTTTAGGATCAAACCACTCCATAATGGCTTTGATATTAATAGGATCAACATAAATCCCTTCCTTTCATATTATGTTGCCTAACTAATGAATATTATCTTGGTAAAAATAATATATAAATATTCCCATTAATATTGTGTTGCCTTAGTCTTTACAATACCAAACGTAGATGTTGTTCTTCCATAGATTCATCCTTGGAATAAAAAATAATATCATCCAAGAATTATAGCACAAAATGATCAAATAAATATTTGAAAATAATGTTCATTAAGTTCATAAATGTAGTATATGAACTAGTCAATCCAAAGGGAATAATGGTTAACTCATAATGGCCATATCACTTTTGAAATGTACATCTTCATCCTTGATGTGGAGTTGATAACATATTAATCGAAGATAAATCTTATAAATTAAAATAGCATCCTTTATTTGATCAAAGAGATCATCAATCCTAGGAATAATATACTTTTTTTGTAATTTTGACTTTATTGAACATCATGTAATGAATGAAAAGTCTCAAAGTTCCATCCTTATTTTCAACAAAGACAACAAGAGCTCCCCATGATTATCTGCTTGGCCAAATCAACCATTTTTTCTTAAGTTCTTATAGTTTGAATTCCAATTCCTAAAAGTATGCCACATTCATTTGATATGGATCCTTGGATGTAGGTGTAGATCCAAGTGTAATATCTAAAGAAAAATAATATTCCCTCTTAGGTAACAACCCTAATAGTGATTTTGGGAATACATTCTCAATTAATATTAAGACTAGATCATCTCTTAATTCTCATTCCATCTCTTTAAACATATCTTTAATTTTCATAGTGTAAATATTACAACCTTTTTGAACTACTATATTGGATTTTCATATAGTTTCCCATGCCATCAAGACATCAAAATTTATTATTGAAATAATAAAGATGAGATTGATGTTATTATAGCCAATCCATACCAAAACTTAGGTCATAGGAGCTAAAAAAATCATCTTAGTTTTAAATATTCCAAGATCATGTTCTATTTTATCCGTGCATTCCAACACAAAAATTATTTTATCGATGCCAAGTTATACCTCCCATACTTATCTTAACTTATAGGGTTTAGTTTTGCATTTACACACAATATAATGTGAAATGAAACTATATATGGCACTATAATCAATCAAAATATTCAAATTAAAACTTGAAATTATACCTCTAGTTTTAATTTGGGTGGACTACATGTCTGAATTTTGATTATCAACTACAACATAAATTATATGGTTTGTCAATTGATTATTCCATAATAATGGTAAATAATTCTAGTTTCCATAATAGTGGTAAATAATTCTAGTCATGGTTATCACCACATTCAAAAAATTGCACCATTATTTTTAGAGTAAATGGAATATTATTAGCTTTAGTGGCTAGTCCATGGGAGTTAACTTGAGGTCTCTTATTGTTCCCAATATTTTTTTTAGTAAAATTTTGCATTTTGGGACATTTTTTCAAGCTCTGGTGCTTTCCAAAATTGACATACTTTAGAAAGGTCATCCTCTAATTAGTTATTTTGAAAATCTTTTCAACATGATAATTAATATTCTTAGGTTTAGATTATATCCAATTATTCTTAAATTCTTGTCTTTCCTTAAGGCAAGACTTTCTTCTTCTCTTCTACCTAGTGAACATATTCAATTACCACATCCAAAATATGAGGGTTAGTCATATTGACATCATGCATTAAAACCTATCAAAATAAAAAAAATAACTTGGTTACCTTTATCTCCGCTTCATTCATATAATTCATTTAATTAAATAGACTAAGTTAATTTTTATTATACTTGGCCACAATCATAGTACCTTGCTTCCAAAGTTGAAATTATGTAATTTTCTACTTCTTATAGGTAGCATTTAGGTACCTTTTAATGAAATTTTTATCAAAATTTTATTGAGTAAATTTCATAGTATCATACCCATTGAGATAAAAATATATGATTCCATAATGCATATTCATCATCTTCCAATTGGAAGGCACCAATGTAAGCTTTAACATTAGAACTCATGTTATGCAAGGTGAAATAATTTTTCAAGTTAACCATCAATGCCTTGGCGACATCATTGGATTTTCCTACAACATAAGTAGGAGGTGGGAGATTATTGAGTTTATTAATTATAGGGTTAATGGAAACTTGGTGTTCCATTTATTCATCATCTACCTCCATGTGTTCTTCCCCTTTCTTATTTTCAACATAACCTTCAAGATTCACCAATATTTAGCTATGCACATCTAATTTATCTTGTATGTTATGGAGAATAGCGAGGATCCCATTAAAAATATAATCATTCCCCACTATGTTCTCAAAATTATTTTTATTGGAATTTTTATTAGCATTATGGTCATTTCTAACCACTAAAGGGGGTTCACTCCTCCTATTATGGATGACTCTCCTACAACCTATGTGTATATGGGTAGGATTTTTAGCAAGTACACCTCTACTAGTTCATGTCATCACCATAATGAGATACAAAAAATTATATTTAGACCAAAAATATTTTTACTAAATATCCATAGAATTGGAACTTGGGATTTGATACCAAATGTCACAATCTTAAAAATATAAACTTCAAAAGTCTAAATATTTGGGATTATGAACCTATTTATATAAAGTGATTTTATTGATAAGGTAAAATTTATTCTTGTAATTCAATGTTATACTTTATACAATCAAACTAATAACTATAAAAATTAAATCAAAACTTATTTGAGTCCCATTCATTTAATAAAACTAATACCTTCTGATCCATATGAACAATAATATACACATAGAAAAAACTTCTCTTACAAATGGTAAGTAGAGGTATTTAAACCCTTAGATCTCACTAAAATTAATATATAGTAGGTTTTCAATAAAAATCAATCATTTCATCACTATAAAATTATAGATATAAGACATTGTTATCAATAATTTTAGGATTTTATTATTCTACCATTAAAATTTAGCAATATGGCCTCATCAAGGATTCCCTTTCCTCTTATACACTCTCTAAAATTCCCTTGGGAACTTAATATAGGAAAAATAAAACATCATAGTGATGGAATTGTTGGCCAATTTTGGCCCACATACCAATCTTATTCCTAGATATACTAGGTTGCTCATAAATGAGCAGGGGAATAAAAATTTTGGATGGAAAAAGTGGTTCAATGATTTGATTTTGCTCACAAAGCTTTTGAAACACTTGAAGTTCACTTAAAGTGTAATTTCCAATTTATAAGGGATAGGTATAAATCTTTCATAGACCTTATGGGATGTCAAGAGTGATTTTAATGAGTAGCAAAGTCCATATCATTCATCTAGTTCTTCATTATGTTCATCTAGACATTTTGGGTTAGTGAAAGAAGAGCCAAGTGAACATATTGATGGATTCATATCTCACACATGTGGTAGTCTCAGGATAAAATGATCATATGTATTTATTTATATTAATTCCTAGTTGATATGTGCTAAGTTTTAGGTCATGCATATAAATGCAAAAAAAGTTATGCATGTTCAAAGTTATCTCCTCAAACAGAATTCCCTAAGTTTCCATACTTAGCCATTTTCAACCATGGTAGGTACACAAACATCATGAAGAAACACATGGGTCAGCTCACTTAAATTTTTTTTAAACACACTTATAAATATCCTAGAGCCAGTGGATTAAGTGGGCATAATTTTTTTGGTCTTAAAAACACTCTAGAAAATTTGGTCCCTCCATGGTTTTTGCGCTTCAAGATATAAATCTTCAAAGTTGGTCAAATAATGGGATACGTTCACACAAATGTTGAACTTAATCCACCAAAAAAATTAATTATATCTTAAATTTGATGTTCTATGGGATTTCAGATACATCTACATGGATGCAAAATAATGATCATGTGGACATCAAATTTATGACCTGGTAAATAACCGTTTGTTTTCAAACCAAAGTGGATCCAATTATTAGAATTCATTCATACTAAGGAAGATTGAAAATGTGATAAGAGTAAAAAGGTTAAATATATTGAGAGGTTGAAAAATGGTGTAAGTACATAAAGTGGAAGATTGACAATAGGATCTTAAGTGCAAATGCAGTACTATCAAGTGGTACCAACTCAAACAAAGTTGACAAGTCAAGGGCAAGATCGATGGACCACATTACATCATGTAAGGAAAGATCTATGGTATAAGAGAAGTCAAGGATTTATTAGGGTATTTAGGACCAATGCGAGAAAATATAGTTTGGCATAATTTGATTAGCTTGAGCTATTATTGATAACCAATTAAAATAAAGGTCGAACTCAGAACCAGTTTTTGACAAAAGCAAATATAAGGTCTTACAAGGTCATCATCCCACCATAAGGGATTGATCCAACACCATGGATTTTACATATCCATATATTAAATTGTAAGTAACATAAGAGGACCACCATTGGAGCTTATTATGGACCTTTGGTTTGACATTTTATAGCTTTTAGGGTTCATCTATGAGTGTGTTCACCATTCTTAAAGGAGGACCTGTGTGTACAATGAACTCTTGGTTCTTGAAAAAATATAATGGGTCTATTTGGACATATTTTAATCCAAAAAAAATTATATATAGTTTATATGTCTATATTAATATGGTAGCTATAGGAAAATTAATAATCTTAGATTTGTTTTCATCTATAGGATGGACCTTATGTGGGATAAAGCAGATATGTGATTAATGCAAAGGGTTCTCATCCTTCAATATGGCCATATTTTTTATAAATAGCTTCCTAAATACATAAACCCATGATTATATCAAATCCATGATCGTGATTTTTTGTCTTCAAGCGTGATATGGTGTGTAAGATCAAATAAAAGGTTTAGTGTTGGGAAATGCAACTAGGAGTATTTAATGCATCCTTGAAACCTTTAGGGACTTTCTCACTCAATAAGCCATGGGAAGTGTCTTGATTGATAAAAAAGGTGGTAAATATTTCATTGGCTAAGGATTAAAATGTGGTATCTTAGATTCAATTAATGAGTTATGATGGTGTGTTCCCTCTCTGATAGCGTGATCCCACATTCTTCCTCTCTCTTTCTTGTCTTATATATCATGGCCTCATTCCCATTGAAGGGGTTCTTAACTCTTAGAATTTATAATTCTTTTTTGGGACAAGGATAATCATTAAGACTTTCAAAAGTGTGCTTATTTTATATGGTTAAACCCTATCAAAATATTGTAAGAATTGCCTTTTGAAGTAATACGGTCAACTATTTGCCTATCTCTTGTCTTTAATTAGTGCTTACTATGCTTGTGTATGGTGAATTTGTGAAGGATATTCTTCCTAGTTTACTATCCTTTTACTTGCCTCTTTGAATGTGTTTTCAAGCTAACTTTCAAGTTTATATTAGTGTTCTACTTGGAACCTCTTATATGAAATGCTTATGAAATTAGTGAGATTGTGACATTGAGTAAGCCATAATTGTCTTTTGTTGATCCAGTGTGTGTTCAATCTTATATACGTGTCCATTTAATTTTGGTGTATCACCCTTTTAGCCTTATTAGGATCCCTTATCCTCTTTCTAACACTTTCCCTATGAATTATTAGTTTAGGTGAGCATTAGGAGGAAGCCGGCCTTCTCTGGGGGTCTAACCCCATCTTAAGTGACCCATAGCATAGGTTTGTTCCCATTATGTATCTCAATTGGAGGGAGCATAAATAACCCTCTCCAAGGGTGAAAATTTAACCTAAAATAGTTTATAGCATGCATAGTATGACCTCACTCCAAAAAGAATATTAATCAAGGTTGATGTTGGTTTGATCAAATTTATAGTAGTTAAGATACCAAGTAACAACATTTGGTGACTCCAAAATGAAGAATCAACTCTATGGTGTAGAACGGTAGCTATCTCTCATACCAAATGTGACAACAAGGTTAGATTCAAGAGGTATTCCCTTTGAATTTTTTGAACTACCTTGAAATTTATCAAAAATATTAGGGTTTTCCAATACACATCCATATCAGGGAACCTTTGCTCCTAGGTCATTTTTAAGGCCTACCCCTGCAAGAAGACCTTTATTAAACCCTTGCATAGCCATGGTAGCCCTTATATATTTTATGGATTTTAATGGCCAAAGTCCTCTATACCTTGACCAATATGATACTTTCTTAGTTTTATCCCTTAAATATTTCCCTTATTATGTGGTGACCAAGCTACAACACCTTCTGAGCACCTCATGGACAGCCAATTTTTGCAATATCCATAATATCACTAAGGAAAATATAGCTATTAGGTTATTAACAAATTATTTAAAAGGAAAGGCCCTAAATTGGTATAAAGGCCTTTCTTCTAATTCCATTAAAATATGGGACCAATTAGGATAAGCCTTGTGTAAAATATTTGAGGATAAAAGTGACCATTTGTCACTTGTAGATCAATGAACTGCCATTAAGAGAGATCCTCATGAATTCATGCAATACTTCAACACAAGGTTCCAAAAAACATGGGATAGAATCTCAGTCTTAGTTAGACCAACCCCTAACTTTTACTTTATATATTATTTTAAAGATTTAAATAGTGACATAGTAGTGATGATCTAATCTATGGGGAGGGATATACTTCCAAATGCTCATGAGGTGGCCATCAAAGTAGAAAATTATTTGGTTCAAGCTATCAAGCTTACACCTAGACCACTAATGACCTTATTTATTAAAATTAGATTGCTTCCTATTGTTATCACTTCACTTGATGTCATTCCTCCTAAACCAACAATTATTGCAATACATGCACCAAAATAAGAGAAAGCTTCCACTAGTGGATCTAGTGATTCCCAAGACCAAAAAAACTTCCAAAAGCTCAAGAGCATATTTCAATATTTGGAAAATGAGTTAGTAAATGTTAAGAGGTAGTAGGCTTTCAATAGGCCTTATCAAGGTTCATATCAAACTCAATAGAAAGACATTTAATAAAATAGGCCACCATATAAATGGAACTACCAAGGTTAGGGTCAAGGTCAAAACCAAGGACAAGGGAAACATGGATACAATAGGTAGACTAACTACAATCCTAATGTTACTAACACTTCCAACACCTTGGTACCAATTCAAAATAATGTGGCTAAAGAATCAAAGGGTACCATGCCTTAGAATCAATATTTTGGTCAACATATGTCCCAAATATTTACATCAACCAAGCCTTCAATGATCAATGGTAGTAAGTTACTAATTTTGGGTAAAAATAGGATCTTATTGACTAAATTGTAGAGGTGCATATGATGACCAAGCTATAAAATCCTCCACAAGGAAAAGGGTCTAATCAGAGACCAAACTATTTGGATTCCACCATGATCAATTATGAGTAGGAAGAGTGTTATGCATCTAGCCAATATGATAGTTCTAATCAAGTCTACATACTAGTGGCTGCAAATACAAGATTTAAAAGAAGGAACATGGATGGTAACTAAGAATTATTCAAAGATATTCCTACCATTAATCCTTAATTGATAAATCCAAATGAACTTGTTATCACTCCAAAGGTTATAGTAGTTCCAAGAGGTCATAATCAATGAAATGTCTTGGTATCTCAAGGTTCGCAAGTTCAACAAACAATAGTGGTGGCTCCCAAAGCACAATTAAAGGTTGGTGTTTCAACCATTAACATTGATGAATAAATGAAGAAATCTAATGTGATTTTGTTAATGTGGGATATGTTCCCCATGCCTGTTCAAGTGAATATTCTTTAAGAATGTTTATCTAAGATTAATGTTGCAATAATTACAGACAAGCCACCAAGCAAGGTGAATGAATTTCTCACTAATGTAGCCAAAATACCAAATGAAAGACAATTGAGTAAAGTAGTCAATCTTCCCCCTTCTATATTTTAGTGATCATTGGCAACTCTCTAGTGCACAATTGTTTAATGGATAGTGGAGCTAGTACCTTGATAATGCCAAAGTCCATAGTTGATCATCTTGGTCTGAAATATAAAATATAGTCCAAAGGAGTGTTACAACTTGATGGTTCTTTTACCAAACCATATAGCATAATTAGAAACCTCAATATAACCCTACATGGTTGTCTTAGTGTCTTAGTGGCTCAATATGTGTTGATATTGGATGTCCCTCCTCATTTTTTACTATACTTGTCCAGAGATTTCAAAACAAAGATAGAAGGTTACCTTGTAGAAAATTGGTCATATATGGTATTCAAGACAAGATATAGGGCCAAAGTGTCAATCAAAGCTGAACCCATTACACAATTACACATAGATCCCTATGGGATAATGTCAACATCAATCGTACCATCATTGATGAGGATGAATTTATAATGGGCCAAGAGTTGAACACTAATCCAAAAGAGGTACTAGACATGTTCTTGGATGGGATGTAGAATGACAACCAATTGGTGGATCCCTTAAAAGGTTTTAAAGAAATGGACTTAGGTGTCTATTGTTTACATGAAGAAATCTAGCCCATGTCATCCCTCGTGAGGCCTTAAGAAGATCCTAGTTGTCTATGGAAGTTGTTTTTTGATGGCTCAAAGAGCAAGCATGGAGTGGGTGTAGGTGTTATTCTAATATCCCCTTAAAATGACAAATACTTCTCTTCATATAGATTCTAATTTAGTTGTTCTTGTAATGTAGTAGAATATGAGGGTCTCATCCATGGCCTCCAATGGGCTAGCAAAAAAGGGATAAGAAAATATGAAGTCTATGGGGACATTGAATTGGTTATAAACCAAGTTAGAGGTCATAATGCCACTAAGAACCCCTTAATGAAGTCGTAAAAACATAGAGTGTGGGACCTAATTGATTACTTTAAGGCTTTCAACATTCAATCAGTCCCAAGAGGCCAAAATCAACATGTTAATAGATTAATAGCTATGGGGGCTCATTTTGACATCCCCAATGAATTTAAAGTGGCCAAGGTATAACCACATGTCAAAGTGGTAATAATACCATAAATGCTAGATAATGAATCTCATTGGTAGGTATTTAAAATGAAAAACAAATTGAATGTTTCTTACAGTAAGAAGTAGAGTTCTCTTCCATCAACCAAGGAAAATTATAGCATCATTATGAGGAGCAAATTATTTAATTAAGGTCCAATAAGCCTCCTAAAGGGATAATCAATAGGATAATTCCCCCAAGGTTTGGATAGATCCAAAATAAGGTACTTCAAGATTAAAGTTATACCTTATGCATTAGTTGATCTAGTATTTTTAGAAAGTATCTCAATGGGGTACTCTTTAGATGCATAGATGATGACCAAGTGACCAAACTCTTGGAGAAATTCCATGATGGACCTGTAGGAGGTCATTTTTTAAATAGAACCATTATAGCAAATATAATGAGGGCTATTTATTATTGGCTTAATATTTTCAAGGATTCTCATGCATAGATTAGAAAATGATAGAAGTGTGTCATCTTTGTAGGAAAGTAAAAACTAGTAGCCCTTACACTCAATCTAATTCAAATAGAGAAACCATTCATGTAATGGGTATTAGAATTCATAAGGATGATCAATCCACCATCAAGTATAGGGCAGAAATGGGTGCTTACTATAATTGACTACTTTACCAAGTGAGTGAAAGCCATTGCTTTGAAGGTGGCTAAAGAAGGTGCAATCTTAGACTTATATGATAACTTTGTGATCAGATTTGGTGTCCTATCCACTATAACTTTTGATAATGAATTAGCATTCATTGTTATGAATAAATTGAGTGGGCTCTCAAACTATCCATATACCTCAACACTTCTTTTAACTACTATCCTCAAGGAAATGGATTGGTAGAGTCCATAAATAAGAATTTGTTAAGGATCATTAGGAAGACCATGGAAGAGAATCAGAGAACATGGCACACCAAGCTAAGGATAACCTTATGGGCTAATAGGGTGACTCTTACAACTACCATTGGTAATTATCCATATGTTCTTATGTATGGAAGGGAAGACAAATTGCCTATCTTCCTTGAGCTACCTGCATTAGAGTTATCTCATCAACTTGAGTTGATGGAAGATGAACCCAGGAATGTGAGGATGATAGAGCTCATAGAGCTAGAATAAACTAGGGACCTTTTGATGATATCACTAGAGTCACATCACGCTCATTTAAAAAGGGCCTTTGACAAGAGAGCTATGGTAAGGAGCTTCAAGGAAGGAGACCTAGTCCTCAAATTGGACTCAAATAAAGCTAAACTAGGAAACCATACCAAGTTTGATATCTTATGGAGTGGTACTTATTTGATCCATATATGTAAGGAACATAATGCTTTTTATCTTTCTAAACTAGATGGAGAGGTATTACCCATCCTAGTCAATGGCATTCATTTAAATCCCTACTATTAGAAGTGTTTAATCTATTTTAAGATATTGTATATATTAGAGTAGCTTTTATACTTTCCTATAAGTTCCTTGTGCAAATTTATTTTTTGTTTTTTTGTTTTATTTTCCAAAGTGCCTTAGACATTTGATTTTTTTTTAATTTATTTTGGTCCTTGTTGCTTCAAGAGAGGTTCAGCTTGGTTATAGGTGCTAATGACTCTATGCCCAATGGACTAGACAATGAAAATGGCCTAGGTTCTCAAAGCATAGCATACATGCTTCCATGTGAGTCACCATAAATGATGGTCAATTTTGGCCCACATACCAAGCTTATGCCTAGATAGACTAGGTTGCTAATATATGAGTAGATGAACAAAAGTTCTAGATGGAATGAATGATCCAAGGATCTCATTTTGCTCATAAAGCTTTTGAAACACTTTAAGATCACTTAAATTTTAATTTACAAATTTCTAAGGGATAGGTCTAAAGTGTTTTAGAAACCATATGGGATGTTAAGAGTGCTTGAAATGAGTAGGAAAGTGTATAGTATTCATCTATTTCTTCATTGTGTTCATCTAGACATTTCTGGTCTAGTGGTAGTAGAACTAAGTGAGCATATTAATGACAACATATCTCTCACATGTGGTTGTCTCAAGAGAGAATGATCATATAGGTTTTTTCATCTTAGACCCTAGTTTCCACACACTAAGTTTTAGGTCATGCATCTAAGCATGATAAAATTTATCCATGTTCAAAGTTGGATCCTTAGATAGAATCTACTAAGTTTCCATACTTAGCCATTTTTTACCATGATAGGCATGTGGACATCATACAGAAACACATAGGTTAGATCAATTGAACATTTTTTAAACACACTTATAAATCTCCTAGAGCTAGTGGATAAAGTGGCCATAATGTTTTTGGTCTTAGGAAGATCTCCAACAAATTTTGTCCCTCCATGGTTTTTACGCTTCAAGATATAAATTTTCAAAGTTAGTCAAATAATGGGATACATTCACATAGATTTAAACTTTAAGACACTATAAATATCCATTGTAATTTAAATTTTATAGTCTATGGGATGTTAGATACATCCACATAGACATCAAATAATGGTCACATAGATGTCAAGTTTAAGACCTAATGAATAGTTGTTTATTTTCAAACCAAAGCAAATCCAATAATTGGAGTTCATTCATACTAAGGAATATCAATGAAGAGAGAAGAGTAAAAATTTCAAGGATATTGAGAGTTTGACACATGGTAAAATCATGTAAAGTAGTAGACTAATAATAGGATCTTGAGTACAAATGTGGGACTACCAAGTGGCACCAACTCAGACAAGGTTGACAAGTCAAGGGTAAGATAAATAGACAGTGTTGCATTATGCAAGACAAGATATACAATCTAAGAGAAGTTAAGGAGTCATCAATATCTATGGGACCAATGAGAAAAAAGATAGTTTGGCATAATCTAATTGGCTTGAGCTAGTATTAATGACCAACTAAAATAAACATCAAACTTAAGAACTAGTTTTTTATAGAAGCGAGCATAGGGTCTTGCAAGGTCATCGTTCTACCATTGGGGCTTTATCTAACACCATGGATCAAACATAGACATGAAACAAAGTATAAATAACATAAAGGTACCACCATTATAGCTTATTATGGACTTCTAATTTGATATTTTATAGCTTTTAGAGTTCATCTACAATTATGTTTGCCATCCTTAAAGGAGGACTTGCATATACAATGAAATATTGGTTCTTGTAGAAATAGAATGGGCCTATTTGGACCTATTTTAATCCAAAAAAGGGGATATATAGTCTATATGTTTGTATTAATATGGAAGCTATAGGAAAACTAATAATATTAGATTCATTTTCATCTATAGGATGGACTTATGATCTAAACATAGAGATAAAGTATATATGTGATTAATTTAAAGGGTCCTCATCCTTAAACATGGCCATATTCTCAAAATGTAGCCACCTGAAATGCACAAAACCATGATTCTATCAGATCTATGAGCATGAATTTTTGTCCTCAAATGAGAGATGGCATGAAAGAATAAAGAAAAGGTCTAGTGTTGGGAATTGTAGATAAGGGTATTCAATGCATCTTTAAAAACTTTGGGGTCTTTATCACTCACTAAGCCATGGGTAGTGTCCTAATTGATCAAAAAGGTGGCAAGGATTTCATTGGCTAAGGAGAAAAAGGTGGCAACTCAGGTTCAATTAATGACTTAGGATAGTGTGTTCCCTCTCTGATGGTATGCTTCCACATTCTTCCTCTCTCTTTTTTCAACTATATATCCTAGTCTCAATCCCATTGAAGGGGTTCTTATCTCTTATAATTTATAATTATTTTCTAGGACAAGGATAGTCATTGAGACTCTTGAAAAAGTGTGTTTGTTTGATATGGTTAAACCCTATCAAAATTTATAAGAACTACCTTTAAAGTAATAGGGTCAACTCTTTTCCTATCTTTTGTCTTTAATCAGTGATTAGTATGCTTGTGTATGGTGAATTTATGAAGGAGGTTCTTCCTAGTTTACTATCCTTATGCTTGCCTCTTTGAAGGTGTTTTAAAGCTAACTTGTAGGTCTAAATTAATGTTATACTTAGAACCTATTTTATGAAACATTTATGAAATTAGAGAGATTGTGAGATTGAGTAAGCCATAGTTGTCTTTTGTTGATCTAATGTGTGTTCAAGCTTATATGAGTGTCCATTTAACTTTGGTGTATCACCCTTTTATCCTTATTAGGATCCCTTATCCTCATTTTAACCCTTTTCTTGTGAAGCATTAGTTTAGCATTAGTTTATGTGAGCATTAGGAGGAAGCTAACCTTCTCTGGAGGTCTAACCCTATCATAGGTCACCCATAGCCTA